>JAFMOC010000270.1:250000-287500 GCA_019802505.1 Corydoras sp. C115
CACCTTAAACATCCACCACCTTAAACATCCACCACCATGAACATCCACCATCACAAACATCCACCACCTTAAACATCCACCATCACAAACATCCACCACCATGAACATCCACCACCTTAAACATTCACCACCTTAAACATCCACCATCACAAACATCCACCACCATGAACATCCACCACCTTAAACATCCACCACCACAAACATCCACCACCTTAAACATCCACCATCACAAACATCCACCACCTTAAACATCCACCACCATGAACATCCACCACCATGAACATCCACCACCTTAAACATCCACCATCACAAACATCCACCATCACAAACATCCACCATCACAAACATCCACCATCACAAACATCCTCCATCACAAACATCCTCCATCACAAACATCCACCATCACAAACATCCACCATCACAAACATCCACCATCACAAACATCCACCACCACAAACATCCACCACCACAAACATCCACCACCTTAAACATCCACCATCACAAACATCCTCCATCACAAACATCCACCATCACAAACATCCACCATCACAAACATCCACCATCACAAACATCCACCATCACAAACATCCACCATCACAAACATCCACCACCACAAACATCCACCACCACAAACATCCACCACCTTAAACATCCACCACCTTAAACATCCACCACCACGAACATCCACCACCATGAACATCCACCACCTTAAACATCCACCACCTTAAACATCCACCACCTTAAACATCCACCATCACAAACATCCACCACCATGAACATCCACCACCTTAAACATCCACCACCTTAAACATCCACCACCTTAAACATCCACCACCTTAAACATCCACCACCACAAACATCCACCACCTTAAACATCCACCACCTTAAACATCCACCACCACAAACATCCACCACCTTAAACATCCACCATCACAAACATCCACCACCATGAACATCCACCATCACAAACATCCACCACCTTAAACATTCACCACCTTAAACATCCACCATCACAAACATCCACCACCATGAACATCCACCATCACAAACATCCACCACCATGAACATCCACCACCTTAAACATTCACCACCTTAAACATCCACCATCACAAACATCCACCACCATGAACATCCACCATCACAAACATCCACCATCACAAACATCCACCACCTTAAACATCCACCACCACAAACATCCACCACCTTAAACATCCACCACCATGAACATCCACCACCACAATCCCGTATACAGCGTCGGGTACGCAGCGTCCCGTCTGCAGCGTCCCGTGGTGCCTGATGGAGGTTGAGATGATTGTGAACGTGTATCGACCCTGACCTCCACCTCCTCCGTCCTGCAGGGAGCGCGTATCGGGAGTGTCTGGAGAACGGCACCTGGGCCTTCAGGATCGATTACTCCAGCTGTGAGCCCATCTTTCAGGAGAAGGTGTGTGAGGAGTCAGGGCTTCCACACCCACAGGAGCAGAACCTGAATACATTTCAAAGATAAATATCATCATCATCATCATTATTATTATTATTATTATTAATAATTATTATTATTATAATTATTATTATTATATTAAAGTCAGCTGTTTGTTTTGTTGAGCTTCTCTTTTATCTCGGTGTGTGTTCTGTGTGTAGGGACGGTATCTAGTGCACTACAAGATTGCCCTCATCATTAACTATTTGGGACACTGCATTTCTGTGGGCGCTCTGGTGGTGGCCTTCATCCTCTTCCTCTGTTTGAGGTCAGATCACTCACAGCGTGAGGTCACAGTCTGTTATCGTTATGGTATGAGGTTAATGAATAACTCGTTAAAGTTCCTGAGGAAGTCCACGTGGTTTCAGTTTCAGTGAGCGATGAGAACATTTCTGATGGGATGAAGCCTTTTAAAGAACCCTGACATTAGAACCTGCTGTTGATGTGGATTTCAGGAGCATCAGGTGTCTGCGGAACGTCATTCACTGGAATCTAATTACCACCTTCATCCTGAGGAACATCATGTGGCTCCTGCTGCAACTTATCGACCACAACATCCACGAGAGGAACGAGGTACGTGGCGTTGAACTTCTCCGCCTTAATTACCAGGTTCCTCCAGCTCCAGGAGATCTGCAAATCAGACAGGAGGCGGCTCATACCGACATTACATCTGCTCTGAGAGCTGCTTAACAGGATCGGGGTTCCGATTAAACCAGAAAACAAAGTGTGTTGTAGTAACACATTGTCACCAGAGAGGGCATATGTTTACATTCCAGGTGCTTTAAGAGGTTCCTCTAGAACTAGCTTTCATTCATTCATTATCTTCCGCTTTATCCTATATTGGGGGGGGGGGGGGTTCCCCATGCCCATTCAGGGGAGAACGTTTCGGGTGTTGGGCAGATACAACCAGGACAGGGGGGCAATCTATCGCTGGGCACACACTCACTCACACAGACACACTCTATATGGGGCAATTTGGAGAACTCAATTGACTTGATCCATGTTTTTGGACTGTGGGAGGAAACCGGAGAACCCGGAGGAAACCCACGCGGACATGTTGAGGACATGCAAACTCCACCCAGGTGGGGATTCGAACCGGGAATCCCTAGTGCTGAGAGGAGAACATGCTAAACCACTAAGCCACCGTGCCGCTGTAGAACCATCTTCAGGGTGTAATTTCAGTTTGCGTTCGCACCGTCGGCTCTATTCCGCAGTCAGGTTGCCATGGCGACAGATGTTTCCTGGTTCCATCTGCGGATCTTAAGCCCGGTGCGTTTTCACTCAGTGGTTCCGTGGACTCGGGTTCCGGTGAGAGCACTCTGCGTTGGTGTGAGTGGTTCCCGCGGGCCGGCTCGCTGACCGTGCATTGTTCCGACTCGGCGGTCGCTGGATTTTCTTCTTTCTTCTCTGATCTCGGTTCCTGAAGCCGTGGTTCTGCTGAACCGGAGCGCTGTAAATTATGGGATGTATGAATAAATCCCGTCACCTCGGCCGTCGCACGCTCGGCTGCTCACGGCATTACGATCAGCCGCTCTGAGCTTCTGCTACTGAAGATCAGAGGAGGAACCCGACCCTCACGGCCTGGAGAACCTCCTCAGGAGTGTTCTCCAAGGCCTGGAGAACACTCCTCTGCGTTTGAACCATCGCGGCTGAGGCCGACCTCACGGTGACATCACACAAGTTCAAGGGTTCTACTGAGGTTCTAAAACGGTTCCACCAGATCCTTTGGGTTATCACTGGGTTCTGTGAGCAGTAGTGGCTCTGTTCTGTTCAGGAACACACACACACCAGTTTGCACTGAAGTGTTCTTGAGGTTCTGCGTGGTTGTGCTACATAAAGCCGTAGGTGACGCCCCACTGAAGGTAATGCCCCGCCATAGGGGGGGACCTTCAAACCGGTTCCTGAGGTGGTTCTTCAGGTCTGTAGGTGACGCCCCGCCGTAGGTGATGCCCCACTGAAGGTCATGCCCCGCCATAGGTGACAACCTTCAAACCGGTTCCTGAGGTGGTTCTTCAGGTCTGTAGGTGGCGCCCTACACCGGGTGATAGAGTAAACAGGTTGTGATGTCATCAGACGATCTGAGACGGTGGGCGGGACTAACCTGGTTGTTTGCTGGTCCTCAGGCGTGGTGTCGTCTCATCACCACAGTCTACAACTACTTTGTGGTAACAAACTTCTTCTGGATGTTCGTGGAGGGCTGCTACCTCCACACCGCCATCGTCATGACCTACTCCACCGACAAACTGCGCAAGTGGCTCTTCCTCTTCATCGGCTGGTGTAGGTCCACCTGCAGTGTGTGTGTGTGTGTGTGTGTGTGTGTGTGTGTGTGTAATGGATTGTGAGGGTGCATGATTTCGGTTGTTGACCTTTTCCTGGCTGGTAATTGGCTGCATCCTGAAGCTGATGTTGGATCAATGAGACATCAATCTGATGTTCAAAGCTTCAAAAACACCTGGACATGTAATAGACTCCTCCCACACACACACACACACACACACACACACACACACACACATACACTCACACACACACACATATACACAAAAAACACACACACATACACAAAAAACACATACACACTCACACACACATACACTCACACACTCACACACACACACTCACACACACATACACACACACACACATATACACAAAAAACACACACACATACACAAAAAACACACACACACTCACACACACAAACACACACACACTCACACACACACACACACACACACACAGAGCACACAGAGTACACGTGTGTGTGCTGGTGTTGTTATTGGCGGCAGATGAACGTGTGAACCTGACGCCGTCTCCTGGTTGCAGGCGTTCCGTGTCCCATCATCATCGCGTGGGCCGTCGGGAAGCTGTACTACGAAAATGAGCAGTGAGTGATGTTTTGCATGTTCTCCATCTGCCTTCACAGGTCGCCTCTGTTTCAAATTCATTCACACACACACTCACAAATTCATTCAGTCCCTCACTCACCCCCTCACTCACTCACTCACTCGGGGGGGGGGGGGGGGGGGGAGGGGGTGTAGGACTGAAGGTCTGTGAGGATGAGGCAGCAGGTTTCTGTAAACGTGCAGAACGTGATTTGGGAGAGCGAGGTTTGGATGGAGGTGATTTGTTGCCGTGGTGAATCTGTTTGGCTGTAAGCAGCCGCTCTGCAGCCGCTCTGCAGACACACACACAGCTGCAGCTGCTCTGCAGACACACACACACAGAGCCGCAGCTGCTCTGCAGACACACACTCACAGATCTGCAGCCGCTCTGCAGACACACACTCACAGATCTGCAGCCGCTCTGCAGACACACACACACACACACACAGCTGCAGCCGCTCTGCAGACACACACACACACACAGAGCCGCAGCTGCTCTGCAGACACACACACACAGCTGCAGCCGCTCTGCAGACACACACACACAGCTGCAGCCGCTCTGCAGACACACACACACACACACACAGCTGCAGCCGCTTTGCAGACACACACACACACAGCTGCAGCCGCTTTGCAGACACACACTCACAGAGCCGCAGCTGCTCTGCAGACACACACTCACAGAGCTGCAGCCGCTCTGCAGACACACACACACACACACAGCTGCAGCCGCTCTGCAGACACACACACACACACACACACACACACAGCTGCAGCTGCTCTGCAGACACACACACATAGAGCCACAGCTGCTCTGCAGACACACACACACACAGAGCCGCAGCTGCTCTGCAGACACACACACACAGCTGTAGCCGCTCTGCAGACACACACACAGAGCCGCTGCCGCTCTGCAGACACACACACACAGAGCTGCAGCCGCTCTGCAGACACACACACACACAAAGCTGCAGCCGCTCTGCAGACACACACACTGAGGTGGTTCACACCAAGGTTTTGGTTTTATTCTTTACTAAAGTTAATGAATTTAAATCTGTATATTTAAGATGCTGGTTTGGAAAAGAACCCGGGAAGTACGTGGACTACATTTATCAGGGACCGGTGATCGTGGTGCTGCTGGTGAGTCAATCAATCAATCAATCAATCAATCAATCAGTCAGTATGATGATGAAGATGATGATGATGATGACATCATCAGTGGTGTGTGTTGTGTTGATGCAGATCAACTTTGTGTTCCTGTTTAACATCGTGAGGATCCTCATGACCAAGCTGCGAGCCTCCACCACCTCAGAGACCATCCAGTACAGGTGAGCACTGCACACCTCCACCTGCACCTGCACCTGCACCTGCACCTCCACCTGCACCTCCACCTGCACCTGCACCTCCACCTGCACCTGCACCTGCACCTGCACCTTCACCTGCACCTCCACCTGCACCTCCACCTGCACCTCCACCTGCACCTGCACCTGCACCTGCACCTCCACCTGCACCTCCACCTGCACCTGCACCTGCACCTCCACCTGCACCTGCACCTGCACCTCCACCTGCACCTCCACCTGCACCTGCACCTCCACCTCCACCTCCACCTGCACCTCCACCTGCACCTCCACCTGCACCTCCACCTCCACCTGCACCTGCACCTCCACCTGCACCTGCACCTCCACCTGCACCTCCACCTGCACCTCCACCTGCACCTGCACCTCCACCTGCACCTCCACCTGCACCTGCACCTGCACCTCCACCTCCACCTGCACCTCCACCTCCACCTGCACCTGCACCTCCACCTGCACCTCCACCTGCACCTCCACCTGCACCTCCACCTGCACCTGCACCTCCACCTGCACCTGCACCTCCACCTGCACCTCCACCTGCACCTCCACCTCCATCTGATTCTTTCTCTTGATTCTCTGATTGATTCTCTGGTTGATTCTCTGATTGATTCTCTGATTGATTCTCTGATTGATTCTCTGATTGATTCTCTGATTGATGGATGATTCCGAGGTCACGGCTGTTAACAGGGTGTACAGAAGGCCGTCTCTGGTCTCTGTGTTAGATGTCGTAAGGCGCTGTGGCCACCGTGGGGCGGTGTGAGGGTTCGATCGGCTGAGACGGGAGATGGGATCGATACGTGTGAAGGTCACGGATGATTGAGGTTTTTGTATTTTGATGAAGAGCTGTTCACCTGCAGAGAGCTTCACCTGAGAACCCCTCAGCCTCCACTTTCCCTCCGCGCTGAACGCTGACCTTTGGCTCGCGGCCGGCCGGCTGGCATTTCGGACAGGATTCAGAACCGTGTGAGGTTTGTTTGGAATAATGAGGGGCACCACCACGCCGCCCGCACGCCGCCCTCACGCCGGGAAAACGCAGATAATGTGAAAGCATGGCAGGAAAATGACGGGAGCCGGAGACGGTTGCTATGGCGACGGTCCTGCGTGGGGCGTCCCCCCCCCCCCCCTCTGTTCTGTACGTTAAATAGGTTTAAATAACGGAAACCACATTAATAATAAATGTTCTCATTAATTCATCTCCTTCGATCTGGAGGTTGATCATCATTCACCTTCAGTGTTCAGGTTTGTGTGGGCAGTGGGAGGAGCCTCAGCCGCACAGACCTCCCAGCATGCACCTCAGAGTCGATCAGGTATCAGTCGTTGCTTATTTGCAGATGATCTGGATGATCTGCGGCTGGTGGTCGTCCATAACGGCTGCAATTTCACCATCATTTAGAACAAAAACGGAACCGTAAAGGAACCAAGAGCAAGACGCTGCAACACTCCAGAAGACTTCAGTGGAGTGACGGGTGGAGGAGCAGCGCCACACCTGGGAGGGAGGAGCAACCGCCTAAAATCAACCACACCAAGCATAATGCTGTGTGGAACCTTTGTTCCTCATTTCATCATCCTCAGGTTTGAATGAGGTTACAGGAACTCTTCTTTAGTTCTGGGAGAACCTTATTGTTGGAGCCCTGATTCACAGGGACTCATTTCATTCAGTTCAGTTTTAAAGAAGAGCGCCCCCTCTCTGCTCAGGCTGGTTCTTCAGAAAGCCGTGGTTGGACGGCAGCCAGCGGTGATGAGCTAATCATGGCCCCTGTGGACCCCCTGAGGTCCTGACAGCTTCAGGATGTTCACCAGCAGCTCCCGTCCTCCAGGAGCAGGCTGACAGGTTCGGTTCCTCCTGGGCATCGTGAGCCATATCATGCCGTCCAGATTGGGGGGGGGGGCGTCATGTGGGGTAGAGAGGCGTCTAATGATACGCGATGCTTTTGTCAGTACCCCCCCCCCCCCATCACGTTCCATCACGTTCCGTCTCGTCCCTGTGCACTCTGCACGCGTTCTCGTCGATTCTTTAATTATCATTTTAATTACGTCAGCTTCCCGGAACGTTCTGCGCGTGTTCCTCATGAGACCCTGAGAAGAAGCCACTGGTTTCCTGCAGAACTCTGAAAGCTCTGGAGGTCAGGTCCTCACTTCTCCACTCTCTCAGTTTTAAAGCTCCTCCTTTGATCTGCGCTTCATTAGCTCCACAGCGCGCTCCATGTTCCATGATCTGCAGTAATGAGAACCGGAGCGTGCGCGCACAGCGCCCCCGTCAGGGTTCCTCACCTCCGGGTTTGTTAGTGTCATTCACACGCTGTTTATTTCTCGAGTAAATCTGCCGCGCTAAAAATAAACGCCCTGCAGGAGGGTCATTAGAGACGCCGAACACGGGAACCGGGTTCCCAACGCCAGCTCAGAGACGGAGAACATGCTGCCGGTTCCTCTGTATCCACGGTGCTTTCACCTTCAGCTGAGTGCAGGGATAGGCTCCGGCGCTGATTGATACTTGAATACGGTGAGGTGGAGCTTCAGACCTCAGCTGAAGAACCTCAGTAATTAGGAAGCAATTGGATGCAGTGTGTGTGTGTGTGTGTGTGTGTTTGTGTGAGTGTGTGTGTGTTTGTGTGAGTGTGTGTGTGTGTGTGTGTGTGTGTGAGGGGGGGGGATTCACTGATCCATGTAGGAGTCAGGAGATGAGCATCAGCTGGGTCACAGACGCCCCCCCGCTGAGCTCCAGATGTGAATGTGAATCGCTCCATTAAATGAGACGAGCCAATCAGATTGCAGTATTAGGAACCACGCTCGTTATGATTTGGACTGAAGCGCCCGAGCCGTTTCATAACGAATAAATAATTAAGCTGCTGAACGCCCACGCCTCCACCCCCCCGACCTCCCGCCATTTGGCCAGTTTATTAGAACATAAAGCCGCAGTGTGCGCCGTGCCCCCCCCCCATGACATTTCTAATTACATAATCAGTCACAGAAATGCCGCAGTACATACTCTGGACCAGCAGGAGGCGGTGTGAACACACATTCAACACACACCTGGTGTATGATCGTCCTCCTCTCTCTAGAAACAGGTCGTGTGTTCTCCAGAGTAGAGAACAGAGGATGGCTGGAGGAGAACCCGGCTGTGGTTGCTCGTCCCTCTGGTGTCCTGGTGGAGGTGGAGGAGCTGGCGCGGTGGTGCCGTGGTGCTGTGGCGTGGTGGTACTGTGGTGCCATGGTGCTGTGGCGTGGTTGTACTGTGGCGCTGTGGTGCACCCTCCCTCCTGTCTGTGGTTCCACCTGCGCTCCCCTGGGTTCTGTAGGTTCTGTATGAACACACTGAGGGAGGAGTCTGATCTCTGCTCCCGTCTCTCAGTGGATCAGATCAGACGGGATCAGAGCATCAGACTGAACGTGGCTGTGAGGGACTCAACGTTCTGTTAAAGACAGTTTCAGCAGAACAAAGCAGAACACAGAGCTTCGGCGGCGTCCTCGGGGCTCCGCCTTCCACACGGCGGGCTGACGGCGTTGGGGTAATTAGCTGGGGCACGTGGGGAGCCTCCGGCGGGGCTCTTTGTTGTTGCCTCGTTGGTGTTGGATGCAGTTCCCACATCGTACGGAACCTCAGTTCCACTGCCTCTTCAGATTTCATTAAGAACAGAACCGGGATAGGTCTGAGAATCTCAGAGTGCAGGTGCTTCATTCAGACCGTTTGTGGAAACAGTTTGGGGAAGGGCCGTGTCCGTGAGCGCTCAGCTCCGTGCAGACGTGGTTGGAGAGTGGAGGAACCCGGCAGGTCCACACTGACGCTGAGAGGAATCAGAACTGCGACTGTGACGTGTCTGTCCATCAGCGCAGATCTCGAAGCTGCTGTTCGTTTCATGTTTTCAGAGGAACGTTTCTGTGAAGGTGCTCAACGTTCTCAGATCCATCACATGGTTCCACCAATCGGACCGCGGCTCCGCTGACTGCAGATCAGTCTACAGCTCGTTATCATGATTAATAATCAGTCAGTAACGAGCCTGCGGGTACGAAGCTGCCGAGGCTGCAATTAAACATTTATACTGACTGTGATTTCAATCTGTTTATTTCCTCCTTCAGCATTAATTATCCAATCAGAGCAGCCGCCTTCATTAACCACACACGCCTTTCTGTGAACCTCAGTACAATCACATCAATCACATCAATCAATCACATCTAACACATCAATCACATCAAACACATCAATCACATCAATCACATCAATCAATCACATCAATCAATCACATCAATCAAACACATCAAACACATCAATCACATCAAACACATCAATCAAACACATCAATCACATCAAACACATCAATCACATCAATCAAACACATCTAACACATCAATCACATCAATCAATCACATCAAACACATCAATCAAACACATCAATCACATCAATCAAACACATCAAACACATCAAACACATCAATCAATCACATCAATCAAACACATCAAACACATCAAACACATCAATCACATCAATCAAACACATCTAACACATCAATCACATCAATCAATCACATCAAACACATCAAACACATCAATCAATCACATCAATCAATCACATCAAACACATCAAACACATCAATCAATCACATCAAACACATCAAACACATCAATCACATCAAACACATCAATCACATCAAACACATCAATCACATCAATCACATCAATCAATCACATTAATCAAACACATCAATCAATCACATCAATCAATCACATCAAACACATCAAACACATCAATCACATCAATCAATCACATCAATCAATCACATCAAACACATCAAACACATCAATCAATCACATCAATCAATCACATCAAACACATCAAACACAAACACATCAAACACATCAAACACATTAAACAATCACATTAAACAATCACATCAAACAAATCAATCACATCAAACAATCACATCAAACACATCAAACAATCACATTACATCAAATCAAACATCACATCAAAAACATCACATATAAAATTTGTCTCTCTGTGTGTGTGTGTGTGTGTGTGAGTTCAGTGATAGATTGCCCCCCTGTCCTGGGTGTATCTGCCCAGCTGCCTAAATGCCCCCCCCCCATGATTCTAGTAGAGTAATAAGATGATGAATGAATGAATGAATGTGTATGTGGGTTTTACATGAATCTCACTGCCCCCCCCTGCCCCCCCCCCCTGTCTGTAGGAAGGCGGTGAAGGCGACGTTGGTGCTGCTCCCTCTGTTGGGCATCACCTACATGCTGTTCTTTGTGAATCCTGGAGAGGACGACGTCTCTCAGATCGTCTTCATCTACTTTAACTCCTTCCTGCAGTCTTTTCAGGTTGGCCACGCCCCCATCTCTAACCCAGCTCTCTCATATTAACATCTTCATCATCATCATCATCATCATCATCATGACCCTACACTGCGACCGTACCACACACTAAACTGAAGCTGTGGGTGTGAGGACCAGCATGTCAGCACACACCCACCATATCCCATCACGTCCCAGAATTCAACCGGAGCTGACCATGTGACCACAACACACACACACACACACACACTGAGAGCAACAGTACACACACTGAGAGCAACACTACACACACTTTGTTTCATTCTGCTGTTTGTGTGAACTTGACTGAGCTCTGTGTATGATGTGTGTACTGTGTGTGTAATGAAGGTGTGTGTGTGTGTGTGTGTGTGTGTGTGTGTGTGTGTGTCTCTGCAGGGATTCTTCGTCTCTGTGTTTTACTGTTTCCTGAACGGTGAGGTGAGTCTGAGGTTCACACTAACAGCTGCACTCATACAAACAAAAACCACCAACAACCCATTATTACACACACACACACACACTCACACACACACACACACACACACACACACACACACTCACCAACAGTGTTATCAGAGATCTCCACTTGCAGAACTGTTATTAAATTCAGAAATCTCTCCTCAGATCTTATAAACATCTCAAAACACCTGCATGGAATACGGTTACACAGTGTGTCCTGCTGTATGGAACACTGTGGGTGTGTTCATCATCTCAAATATCAAACAACATTTACATGAATAATTAATAAATCCATCAATAATTAATGAATCAGTAGCTCTGATAAATGAGTCTGAGGTCTGATTCTGTTAATTAAACGTTATATTATCGTTATTCTTTAATGCGTGTCCTCTGATGCTGGACATGTTAGATGGATATTTGGATTATTAGGAGAGGGCACAGGTGGCAGCAGGGTGGTACAGACCGGCGGCGGGTTCGAATCCCACCATCTGATTCATCACAGAGTCGGTTTAGAGAGTGATTCATCACAGAGTCGGTTTACAGAGTGATTCATCACAGAGTCGGTTTAGAGAGTGATTCATCACAGAGTCGGTTTAGAGAGTGATTCATCACAGAGTCGGTTTAGAGAGTGATTCATCACAGAGTCGGTTTAGAGAGTGATTCATCACAGAGTCGGTTTAGAGAGTGATTCGTTGTATATTGACATAAATTTATGAGTGAGTCTGAATGCAGAATTGTGGTTAATCAAACAGAGTGAGAAACCTGTGAATCCTCTGTCCTCATGTGAGCAGAGCAGTGATTTATTATTGTGTGTGTGTATACTGTTGTTCTGGGTGTGTGTGTGTGTGTGGGTGTGTGTGTGGGTGTGTGTGTGTTTGTTCCATCTTAGCTGATTAGATTTCTCTTTTTCATACTGCATGAGGTTTAAGGTCAAGACTTTCATTTTTGTTTTGTTGGTAACTTGACATTGGACACACACACACACACACACACACAGTGACAGAGAGAGAGAGAGTGTGTGTGTGTGTGGGGGGGGGGGGCTGAGCTGTTCATATATTGCAGTTCGATGCTTCACTGGTAAATAAAAGCATCATTTTTATACAAAGCCATTAATCGAGCTGATTTCTATCTTTTAATGACCAGTGTGTGTGTGTGTGTGTGTGTGTGTGTGTGTGTGTGTGTCACAGGTGCGCTCTGCAGTAAGAAAGCGTTGGCATCGCTGGCAGGATAACCACGCCCTCCGTGTTCGTGTTGCCAGGGCGATGTCCATTCCCACGTCACCTACAAGAATCAGCTTTCACAGCATTAAACACACTACAGCTGTGTGACCACACCTCCAACACACACACACACACACACACACACTCTCTCTCACACACACTCACACACTCACACACACCAAGAGCCTCGTGTAAAAGACATTTCTATAGTTTCTTATGTTTTAAAGAATATTTCAGTGAATGTGATCATTATAAACAGATTTACACACACACACACACACTCATGAATACTGGTTTCACCCAGACTGCTGATGGTGCTACACACACACACACACACACACACACACACACACACACACACACTTCCTGTAGAATGAGCCCTGTTTGTACTGTTAATAAATAACATGATGTTTATAATTATTATTTATTAATGATTATCGAGGACACTAATTTACAGTCAGCTACTTAATATTTAATGATTACCAGCAGTCTGTTTGAACTCCGCCCTCAGAACCTGATGTCATTAAAACGACCTGATGTCGCAGAACAGACGACAAGAGTCTGAAAAACGTCTTAATTAATTTAATTTAATTTAATTTAGTTTATAAACTTGAGTCGGTTCCCTGAACAGGTTTGTGCTCCACGCGTGAGAGCGCGTTCCGAGAGGAGTCGACTCTCCGGTGTTCGTTCTCAAAGCGAGTGATTCAGCAGCGGCAACACTTTAAACTCTTTTTTATTTTACTGTTTAAATCAGATTTCAGGTTTTCTGATGCTGAGACGGAGCTGAAGGTTCGATGCTGCAGCGGCTTAATTAACTCTGTTCACTCGTTTTCTGAATAAAGTTTCAACCAAATCAAAACATTACATTTAAAACACAATGTTTATGATTACAGAGGAATAATGTTCAGTAAAGCTGATGATTTCAGAGGAATAATGTTCAGTAAAGCTGATGATTTCAGATAACTGACGCTTTAATAAATGAACTTTAGATTTTCGGCATCATGACCAGAAGATGGCGCCAACGAACAACATATTAAAAGCAAGCGTTCCATCTAATGTGTCTAATGTTTGAATTCGAGTTTAAATTCACGATCTAACATTTAAAGCTCAGTTAGAGATGAGAGGATTAGATTGGACTGCTGAGAGAAGATCAATCAGAGCATCTTTACCTGACCGTGAGGCCTCACCTCATTTCTGGACTTGTTGAGATCTAAATGTAGAACCATTTTCTAGTCATGGAAGTTCAGCTTCTGAAGAGACAGGATCTGATAAGTTCTGGTTCCTTTGAACAGAGCGGTTCCTGGGTTCAGTCCGTCTTCACGTCGTTTTTGTTGCTGTCTTTATAAACTCAGTGATCTCAGTGTACTCCGGAGTGGATCTCTTTAAATACTCGTCCTGGTTGAGCCACCGGATCACTCGTGCCGTCTGCCGCTGGTTGATCAGATCCCATTTGCTGTAGTTTTTAATGATCTCTTTGAATCCTCTTTTGTAATATTGGTTCCTGTCCCCCACTGGAAGTTCTAGCTTCTCGGTTCTGAAGTGGTGATGTATACCTGATGTTTAAATCAGAGGGGGGGGGTGTCATTCAGGATAATGATTTATCTGATTTCGTTTCGTTCTGATTTATTTCAGATGTGATTGGATTGGCTCTAGGATGAGGGTGCAGGTGGGGCCCGTCTCATCACCGCTCTTCTGATGTTCAAATGAATTATTTCAGAGACTTTCTGAGACGGGACTGAACGTCGTTTGTAAGCCCTGCACCAGGGGAACATCATCGCTGCTCGTTACACACACTCACACTTACGCTTCACTGGATGCTAATTACTCAACCACTGGCTTTGATGTGGACCAATAAAGGCTAAATACTTTAGTCATGCTCTAAGTTTTCCCTTTTGAGTGTGTGTGTCATCACGTCAAACGTCACGGCTGTCTCGCGTGGTACACATCATCATATACACGCTAGAGCTGATCTAAAACAATCATATTTCTAATACATACCCAGATCCTTCCTGATGTTATCAGAACATTCTGGATGAGCCATCATTAAGGAGAGCATCAGAACCTTCTCCGTATCCCCGCTCATCAGCATGTTGGTCAGCCAGAGCCTGAGGAACCAAAGGAACAGCAGGCTTCAGAGCATTTACATCATATCAGAGGTCAGCAGAGTGGAACAGAAGGGAAGTGGACCTGCACGCTCTGGCCAGCTCACTGTGCCCCGTGGTCAGCGCCCTCCTGTGGTCCGCACACAGCACCTTCATGCTCAGCTGTCTCTCACCGTCCCGCTGGCTCATGCTGATCAACACGTCAAAGACCTCTTTGTTGTTGCTCTCCAACAACGACGCCATCTTCAGATTTGTCTTGATGAGCTTGAAAGCTTCGGTCCATGTTCTCTTGGGTGGAATCTGACTTATTTCAACCAATCCCGGGATAGGACTCGATATGGCTAGAAGACTTAAAAAGAAAATGTCAGGGCTTAGAACCTGTCTTCAGCTGAATTACTGTGCATTCACATCCTCACCCCCTGATTCATCAGTCACAACAAAAGAACAATAATAAAGAACTATAGAACCTGCTAGAACTGCTCATTAAGACTGTAATTAAGAACATCAGCTGACACTGACGATGACACTGACGATGACGCTGACACTGACAGGTCGTTCATATTGTTCAACCAACATTTCTAATATTACAAACCTGTATAAATATGGGTTCTACTGAAGAACGTCACACCTCACGCACTCTAAGAACACACCTCTGTGTCATACACAACAATGAGTCAATGTGCAACTATATGGACAAAAGCATTGGGACTGTCCATCGATTGGCTTCCCCTTTGCTGCTACAGCATCATGTGTGAGGTCAGACACTGATATTGGATCAGATCTATAAAACTCAGCCAACCATAAAAAGGGCCTTCCCCAAACTGTTCCTAAAGAATAGAAGCATGCGGTTGAGCGATTCACCGGACTGTTCAGAGGTCTGTCCCTGTACTTTTGTCCACACGGTGTTCACGATAACGGTGAGGTGGTGGTGAAAGTACCTCCTGCGCTCTCCCACATTCCCCAGTTTGCAGTCAACCACCATTTGTTTTGGAGATGTTTCCCTGAGATACTTGGAGTTCTGTTCCAGCTCGCTCTCACTCAGTTTGGTTTGGAACCTGTACCCTCTGGAGATGTTCGTTCCATTAAACATGTGCTGGATCTTCAGAGCATCAGAATATTCATGTGGGTTTGAAAGAATCTGTAACAAAATGACATCACAACGTCGAGGTACCATCAGACTGAGTGATCAATCACTTTGCAAACCAATGATTTGAATTGGGATCTCAAGCCAAGCTGCTGGCCTGGTTCCAGCACCACCACATTCAGTGTGTTCACCATAAACAAGTCAACAAGTTCTTCTCCATTGTTCCGTGGCTTACCTCCTTGCAGACTTTGTTGCGGAGCTGCAGAGCTTTTTGTTCTACAGCTTCGTTTGGTTTTGTTATGGCTCGGGCGACGGCATGAAACGGACAGTACTCATTGGGTTCAGGAACCTCACTCCCACGTATATCGGTGGTCCCAAGATGTGTTCGTGTGTCTGCTGTCTTTGGCAGTGTACCGTCTGTCCTGCAGGGGGCTCTAGTGTGTATAGAGTAGAAACAGTGTATTACAGCGAGTAAGCTTTGCTCCACTTCAACAAATTAGAATTGATCTCGATGTTAAACTCACTCAGGAGACGAGCCGGGTGTTCTGGTCAGTGAAAGAGAAATGACCCCAGCTCTCGGGTCAGTACCCGGGTAATGCTCCTGAGACAGGAAGTTCCCTATAGCATCCAATACCCTCAGAATGACTCCTTGTCCCAGCAGCAAGTTGCTCTTGGTCAGAACATAAATGGCTATATCTGTGATCAGTTGCTGGTTGGTGGTTGTACTCTTGGCGTACTGCTCCAGTTCTTTGCTTTCTTTAGACGAGGACGAGCTTTTCTTGCATTTCCCGTTTGGCTTTTGTGCAGAATTACGCAACTGATCGATAAGAAATTGTTCAGTTTCCCGCTTTCCTAACAAATGACCAACTATGCTCTGACCCGCTGAGTTCAGTTTGTCGTTAAAGGTTTTTGTGAAGATGGACGATGTGAAGCCAGAAAATCTGTCCATCAGAGTTTTGGAAAGACACCTGGAGATCAGCTCAATGAGGTCATCTTTGAGGCGCAGCACGTCCTTCAGCCGGTCCCGTCCATCGTGGTCATAGTTTCCAAACAGAGGCTTCTCAGTGAGGTGCTTAATGAACGCAGGGACAACCTGGCCCTCGATGGTCTGTCGTATCGGAAGGATCGAGAACCTTTCAGCGAGTGTCCTCATGACGACGCGAGGACGTTGTTCCATGTCCTCCACCGATTTGTCCCACATGTTGGAGAGCTGTTTAACAAAACTCTGCAACTGGAAACAGTTCATCAACACCTCACTGAAGATGACCTGGCTCATTGAGTCGACGTGCTCAGTGATTCGGTTCTCTAGCGTTCTGCTGACCCTGTAGTGGGTCAGTTCTTCGCTCAGCGCGGCCTTTGGAATTCCAGCGCTAATGAAGTTCGTTAAAGCTTTAACGAACGGTCTGTTGCTCTGCAGCACTGAAAACACAGATGTACTGACGGTATGCTGAAAGGCCTGTCTGAAGGTCGTCTGAACTGTACTGTCCAAGTTGTTTAAGGTGGTTTTAACCCCTGCAGCGGCTAGCTGCTGCACTGCATACTTAATAGCAAACTTCAAATTTAACTTTGCCAAATTAGGCGCCTTCTGCACCGCTGCTGCCGGTGTGGAGGCATAGCTGGACATGAACGCCTTCTGTCCTGATTGTTTAACAATGCTAGCAATACCGTGTAGTGATGTGGAGCCATTCAGGAGATGAAGGACAGGAAAACTAGAGGCTAAATGATTTGATCCAGTAGTGATTAGGGTGGTTGCCATGCGGATGCTTTTTGCCATTGCCCAGGAAGCCCATGTGAAATCCTCGTTGTTCATGCCATTGATGCCTCTAAATATATCACTAACTCCTTCAGAAATAAGTGCCAGAGGAAGTTGTGTGCAGGAACCTTCGGACAGTGCAAACATCAAAACTCCTATGACCACCTGAGCCAGACCAATAAAGCAACAGATCAAAGCGTTATATGGAAACCTGGGCTTTTTCTTCACATCAAACACCAACGTGAGGCCATAGTTATGAACAAGGCTGAATTCACAGCTGGACACAAAGTCCTCTCCGGCGGACAGACTATAGAGAGCCAGGTCCACGGTCAGGAGGTCCTCTTTAGATTCCAGCAGTTTGAGTATCTTTGAGATATTTCTCTTCCATGAGCTGAAGATGTTCATCCTGGCCTGCATCTGCGTTTGGAGGTTGCAGCCGCCACTGCGGTGGGGTTTGAAGTCCGGGCTGATGGACGTGAAGCAGAGGCTCATGGTGTTTGTTGTTTCTAAAACGTAATGGTCGATGGTCCGTTCCGCCTCCTGGAGCAGAGAACGTGCTTTGATGATGTAGGCCTTGTCGGCCATGTTAATGGTGATGTAGGCTCGGTTGTACAGCGCCGCCGCTCTGTAGTACGGCGCCGAGTCGCAGGCCCTCTCCCAGTAGGTCAGTGCTCCGTAGTCGCAGCGGCTCTTGTTTTGGAAGTGCAGGGCGGTGCGTCCTACAGCCTGCTGTATGTGGTGGTGGACGTTGGAACTCTCACCCTGCAGGAGCTTCTTGCTTACGTCATGGAGATGCTGAACGAGGTCATATTTGAGTCCAGTGATGTCACAGCGCGTGGTGATCTGCTGCGTGTGCAGGGTCAGCCATTCAGCCCACGCCTCCTTCATAGCGTTCAGGGCGGGGTGGTAGTCCATCTGAGGCTGAACCGACCTAAAGTACTGCGGGACGTCTCCGGCTCTGGTCTTATAGAGATCCATTCTTTCCTCCTCTTTGTAATTCTTCTCAAAGTCGCCAAGGAAGAGGCAGAAGGTGGAGAAAAGCTCCTCCTTCAAAGCAACCTCCACCAGCTTCTCTTTCTCCATGTCTCCAATGCGTTGGGTCTCGTCCTCCTCTCTCAGTTCTCTGATGAGTTCTATAGAGAGGTCCTGGTAGAACGTGGTGAGATGTTCCTGGTTCAGGATTAACTGCACCATGCCCGGGGCTCCCTTACGCCCGGTGCGCCCAAAGACCTGCCTCTCCACCCTCCTGTTATTGGGGAAGTACGTGAGGAGCACCAACAGTCCTCCTCGTCGGTTAACTTCCTCCGTGACCTTAATGTCCGTCCCGCGTCCTGCGAGGTTGGTGGTGACGATGACCTGGCCCTCGGTGAACCGCCGGTCCTCGATGTTGTGTCTCTCACTCATTGTGTACATGAAGACAGGAAGTTTAAAGTCTGCGGTGATCTTGTCGTGGACAGTGTTTGCGGTGTTGACGTCCTCACATACGACTAACGTGACCTGTCCCCTGGCAGAGACCTTGGAGACCATGCTGCAGAGCGTTTGGATCCACGCCTCGGTTCCTCCTGTCACCTGAACCGTGGGAAGCTCCGTGACTTTTTCACGCTGGTGGACGGGAATGATGTAACAGTCCGTTCTGTAATGTCTCGTCAGGAAGTCCGTGTCCGCGGGTCCCCCCAGCGTCCCGGACACGCCGTATATGCCCCGCCCTCTGAGGTAGCGCTTGAAGAAGTTGGAGTTTGACAGGTAGTTGGTCACGTTGGTCAGTGAGGACAACGCCAACTGATGCTTCATCTCCAAGAACTGCTGAAGCCCGTCCCCCCAGCGCTTCCGCTTCTCCAGCATGCCGCTCGCCTGGAAGTCCACGGGGATGATGGCGTGGTACAGGTGCTCGTCCTCCTCGCCGACCTCCACGCCCTGAGCGCTGATGGACCTCTCGATCATGTACTCTCTGCCTTCGCTCATCTGAACGGCTCGCAGCGCGTTTTCAACGAACACCGGGAGCTGGTGCTGCAGGAACCGCTGTAGGAACGACAGGACCATCAGGGTTCCTGTTTCAGGAGAACTGTCCTTCTCAGAGTACTGAATTCTGGACTCTATCTTCTTCACGGTGGCCTCGACCAGCAGAGCTTCAGACAGGATCTCACAGGCTCTCCCGTTCTCTAACAGGAGCATGTCCATGTTCTGCTCGGTTCTTCTCTTGTTCTCTCCAAATGGACTGACCCGTTTGGTTTCGGGGTGATAGATGAAGCAGTTGAACGCCACCTTCTCCTCCATTGCTGTCTCCAGGACTGTCAGCAGGTCGTACTGCTGCTCCACTCCCGTCTTCATCATGATGGCCGTCAGGGCCTCATTGTTCACATTTGCACCTCCTTCAACGATGGACTTCCTCAGCGTCTCAAACTCCTCCTCTGAGTAAAAGCCCAGCTCAACGCCTGGCACCAGAACCTCCAGAGGGGAGAACTCCTGGTTCGGTTCTGAACCGATCATTGCTCTCAGTGTGGCCAAGTGGAAATTCTGGATTCTGCTGGTCCACATGATCTCACCGCTTCCTGCCATCTGGACCGGTCTGGACCCAGAAACCATGGTCCAAATGGCGGCAAGGATCTGCTCCACATGCTGCAGGCCACTGGACTCATGGGACAGGAAGGTGATCTGAACTCCATTATCTAAGGTCATGTAGTCAACCTCATCCACCAGCACCAGCTCGAAGCCCCGGTCCCCACGAGCCGGCTTCCTTTCGAACTCTTGTTTCAGGATGTCTGCTGCGAACGTCCCCACGGTGCTGTAGACCACGTGCCGTTGGTATGACTCCTGAATCAGTTCGTCCAGTTTCTCGGGGGACAAGTCGTCTGAAGGTGGAGGAACCACAGATGATGTTATTCCAAACAACTCGTAAAGACGCCTCCACTCCATGAAGTCACGACGAGCTAGTAACGGGGAGCTGGTCACCACGTCCACCTTCACACCACGTATGGCCTGGAATGCAGCAAACATGGCTAGGGTGCAGGACTTCCCCTCACCCGTCCCGATCTGGAGAAGACAGCCGGAACGTTCTCCTGGTTTTGGAAGCAAGAAGATGATCAGGCTTGCGATCTGAGTTAATCTGGGCAGATATCCCTTAATGACCTTCCTCTCATTCCCTTTGGAGATGCTTACAGTAGAAGCAATCTGCACCGCGGCCGACAGCCCCATCAGCACCCGTTTAAGACTCCGCCTGTCCGGCGCGTTGAGGTCCAGCTCCAGAATCAGCCGCATTACGTTCTGAATCTCTTCAGCACTGAGGTCAGGTGTCCTGCGTTCTGAAAGCTCTTGTTCCAGGTCAGTAAGGACGTCCTCCAGGACACTGATGATCTCCTCAGGGCAATCTGTTCCACGAATTTCATCTACAATAGTTCTAGCGTCTTTCTCTGTCTCGTTCTGGACATGTCTTTGGATGTATTTCAGAGGTGCGACTGATGCCATGGCAGACTTCACGTGGCAGAACTTCAGCTTGTAGGTCTGAGCCACATGGAGCACTGAGCAGATCTCCTCCTGGTTCCCGCTGAGAGGGTTCTGAATGAACTCGGTTATTTCTGCCCCAGTCCACAGCTGACTGAACAGCATCTGCCCCAGAACCTCTTTAATCTGAGGGGGGAGGTGCAGGTCTGTCTGCAGAACGTTCTGTAGGAGCTTCAGGGCGAGTGTTGGATGATGGTTTTGAAGGAATCTGAGGACGTTCAGGATGATGTCCCTGTCGGAGGTGAGGTCATGTTCATCCTCATTCTCTTCACATACGAACAGTACGGCCTCCAGAACCGACAGTCGCTCACGAAGAGTCAGAGTCTGGTATCCCACGGCGGAGTGGAAGGAGAACAGGCAGCTGCTGGACAGACCATGTCTCTGACACTGAGCCACCATCACCTCGTTCTGTAGAGTTCTCATTCTCTCAGATATCTCAGTCTCCTCCATCTCCTCATCTTCAGTAATCTCATATTCTGACAACAGTGCCATAAACTTCTCCTCTATTTCAGAAACCTGTAGAAACAACAATAAAATGTGTTAAAGTTTGTGTGTGTCAGTGTTCTGTGAGTGTGGTTCTCCTCAACCCTTTAATTATTACCATGTCTCGGTCGGTGGGGCAGATGGTCAGGGGCTGTTGCATCATTTGGGTTTGCTGATGGACCTCACAGCCCCTCAGCTGCTGCGCCAGGTTCTCCGTGGCTTGTGAGAGTTTCTTAGCGGAGATCTGGCTCTGCCGTTTAATCTGCTCCTTGATTCGTTGTTCCAATTCAAGCTGGACCTGTCGCCGCTGCTCCTCCTCCTCTCTCCTCTGATTGGCCTCCAGGAGTCGAACCTCATCCTCGATTTTTCCTGGTTAATAAAAAAAAATTACTTGAGATCAGGGTTTAAAATTCTATTGACACCGATGCATGAAATCCAGAACCCAGTGGTGCACTTTGGACTGGGTATGCAGTTTTGAGGTACCAGTTTAGTGAAGGTATCTCTGTTACAGCATGACTGCACAAAGTTACATCCACGAAGTCACGCTGGGGTGAGTTTAATAGAAGAACCTTGACTGACTCACACAGGAGTCCTGATCCCAAACACGTCCACTAACTCAGAATCCCAACATCAGTGTCTGACCTCACCAGTGCGCCTGCACCTGGAAACCAACCTGGTACAGTTTGTTCTAACGTTCCTGTAGGCATGAGCCGATGAGCTGAACATTAGTTGGTACGGTGGTGTGAGTGATGATAGTTCTCCGTTCTAAACCCAGTTTGGTACCCATGTTGGGTGATGGACCCAGAGCATCTGGAGATCTGTTGAACAGGTTCCCAGGTTTCTGGCTTTTACATTCACATTGAAAATGTCCTAATGCTCGTTATTTCATTGTATTCCAAAGACAGCTTTGTTCTCATAAAGCATTCAGCTACAGTCTCTCTTATTGGTTTCCTTTGTTGAAGTTACAATGTATCATGGAGATGAACACGGTTCCTCTGATGTCTGTGTAAAGGGCTGTGTACACTACACTGTCTCATTATCTCACTGTCTCACTGTCTCAGTGCAGTCACCACAGAGGCCAGGTTCTGAAATAACTAGCATACCGAAATTTGGACATGGGGTCTTCTTCTGCTCGTACTCGATGCTGCAGCTCAGGTGGATCTGCCTGCGGTCTTTACTCTCCTGGATTGTGAAGCAGGGGTCGTCCCGGGGGTTAAATATATACCACAGGTCAGGGGCGTTGCAGCAGTCTGTCTCGGGATGCTGTCCATACTTGACTCTCAGGTAGATGGTTTTGCCCCACAGAGTTAGGACCGTGTGGAGGCGCTGTTCTGTACTGTAGGAGTCCAACACAAACTGAACACACACAGAGGAACATGAGCAGATCAACGTCCATCTCATTTCATCAGGATCTCCAGCAGTAGACATTTAGAACCTGAAGGAGATCCTCATAATGAATGTAATTATTAAATGGTAATATCATTAAGATGTGGTACTGTATCGTATGAGTCTGCAAACAGCCACGTGTTCTGGTTCTCGATGCAGATGGTCCACTGGTACGGAGTGCGATTTTTCACGCAGATGTTGCCACTGAGGAGCCCCATTCTGATCGGTCACTGCTTCACAAGAACATCCGTACCAACGTGGTCCTCACATCCACTGCTGCTGACCAGGGTCTGTTCTCACAGCTCTGCTCTCAGGTTTCTTTTGGTTCTCGTGGTTATTGTATCTCACATGGCTGGATCTATAAATCTGTTATAAAAAAGAAAAGAAGGGCAGACATTGGAGAACACTCCCCTCAGGAACTACAACCTGAACGTTGTGATGACGTATGAAATTTGTTTAAGCCACGCCCTTAACCACTGCTGACTCAGACACCATGTTCCTCTTTCATTTTATTTTGTTCTTCACTGATTTTCATATCTGTGTAGGTGTTAGGTTCTCCTGTAGGTGTTAGGTTCTCCTGAATACTATAGCACTCAGACCCCCCCCCTCCCCATCCAGAGACTGATGAGAGAACATGTGCATCATATAGAACTCTGTGTTCGACTTGTTGTGCCTGTCCCACTCTACTCTAAGCTTAGCCTCCGGATCTAGAACTTATCAGCTGTCGCTGTGTCATAAAACACACAGATAAGGTTCTTAAACTCTTGAACCTTCATCATACAGAACCTGAGTCAGATCCAATGATGGATGTTCTAACACAAAGTCCAGAAGCACAGCAGGGGCATGGCAGGACATACAGAACCGCAGTCTGAGCAGCTGAAATGGAAATTGGTTCTATTATGAAAACATGTATCTGACCTGTCCTTTGGGTTCTGTAGTGGGTTCTTGATATGAGCTCTGTGGTAGAACACTCCTTATTCCACGGAGAACCTTCCATCAATGATGGAGATTCATAAACTGTGCTGAGGTTCTAATGATTCACTGTTTCATGGTTCGAGTTCAGTCAGCATGGAGTCAACAATGACCATGTAGCCATGGTGACGATGTACTGTATGTGCACTCATACAGGAGCTATGCTGCAGAACAAGAACCCTGATAACAGCAGCTGCGCTGGCAGTTCTAGACCTGTTCTGGGAACAAAGCACAGGGACGGGGGGGGGGGGGGGGGGGGGGGGGTGTGAACAGAAAATAAACACATAAGCAAAACTGTCTCCTCTGTTCCTCTGTTCCTCTGTTCCTCTGTCAGAACTGAGGGCGTCAGTAATGAGTTCTAAATGTAAGTTCAAGTCATTTTATACAGAAGTCATTTTTACAACAGAACATAACAGAACATTATCACAAAGCAGCTTTACAGAAGGAAAAGCCTTTAAACTTAATAAAGGTTCCAGCTTCTCTGTTTGAGACAGAACCTGACATTCACGCCTTCACTCTGAGCTCTGTGCTGATGTTCAGCATTCACACGTTCACTCACTCACTCACCCTCCTGAGAACTTTGCAGATGATGTTCTGATGTTCTATCACTTCATCGCCTCTCGTTTGATGACAGAGTGAAAAGTTTGCTTCTGTTATTGTTCCTGTTTCCTGCAGCACGCGTTCACATCGCCAGGCTCCGCCCCTTACCTTAGAGTGGGCGTGGTTTTAACATACCGCTTATTATTAGAACTAATCATTCAAATCTCATAAATTAACTTTATATTTGTTTACATGTTTAATTAGCAAAACTAGAGAACCAATAATGCTTTAATTAAAGAAACGTGAAATCTGATTGACTGAATATCACACACACACACACACACACACACACACACACACACACACACACACACACACACACACACCATTACTGTCATCATCAAATCCGATTCATTAGTGATTCATGTATTTAATAAACTTGTAATTCCATTTTGTTTTTTATATCATTTTGTTTTATTGGCTGATGTGACGTAGATTTCGGATGTCCTCTTTGATCTTTAACTCTTATTTATTTTAATCTGATTAATGAGAGCTGAGCGTGAATGAGTAAATGTCGCCCTCTTGTGGTCAACGTTAGAACTCACCCCTGAGTTTCTGTGTGAACCAGTTTAACTGATTAATCTTCAGCATTCATACCATCTTCATCATCTTCATCATCATCATCATCTTCATTAATCCCTGCAGTCAGGTGTCTGAATGAATGAGTGAATCACTTTGATCACATTCACCCAACAGTCATGTGATCTGGACTTTATGATGTCATTCTACCATTCACAGTTTGGAAGTTTTTAGGTTTATTGGTGGTCTGTGTGTGTGTGTGTGTGTGTGTGTGTGAGTGTTTGTGTGTGAATGTGTGTGTGTGTGTGTGTGTTGGACGTCCTGGTGCGGGTTGGTGGCGGGTGTTTGAAGTTGTTTTCGGTGCTGCTTTATAAGCCGTCTTCATAATGCTGCTTTTCTTTTTTATTTTGAAGTCTGGCGCTCCGGTGCTCCACACCACATCACACACAGCCGGGCAGACTTTGTGATGTCATTTCCTGTAGCCATGGTTATAGTAAAAGTGCAGCGCAGTGTTGTTTTAAAGCAGCTGTTTATATAAATCTGAAAATAAAAACTATTCTCAGACTCGGCTTTAATCACCGTTTATTCCAAATGAACAGAGATGTGAGAGAGAGAGAGAGAGAGAGAGAGAGAGAGAGAGAGACAGAGAGACACAGAGACAGAGAGACAGAGAGAGAGAGAGAGAGAGAGAGACAGAGAGAGACAGAGACAGAGAGACACAGAGAGAGAGAGAGACAGAGAGAGAGACAGAGAGAGAGAGAGAGAGACAGAGAGAGAGAGACAGAGAGAGAGAGAGAGAGACAGAGAGAGACAGAGACAGAGAGACAGAGAGACACAGAGAGAGAGAGACGGATTTTATACAAAAGTAAGAGAAAGAAAAGAAAATTCAGGAACATCGACTTTAAATCCTCAGAATCTGTAAAAAAAAACAACACCACATTATTATAAACAACACACACACACACACACACACACACACACACACACACACACACGCGTGATTAATAAATCAACAGAATGACTGAAGGTGTGAACACACTCTGTATGGAACACTGTGCTGCTCTTTGAACTCTTTTGTAATGGACGTTCTTCAGTCTTTTGGAGACCTGGTTCTAATTCGAGGTTCTGATTCATGCTGAAGTTCTGAGTGGTTTCTGAGGGTGAGAACATGCAGAGGAACACGGTGCTGGAACAGGTTCTGCTCTGCTCCTCACACCCTGTAGGTCAGACTGTGTTCATGGTTCAGAAATGCATGCTGGGTAAAAAGGGGAGGGGCTTACCTGCTCAACCAGCCATGATGTACTTTATAAAAGCTGCAAAAATAAAAGGACAATTAAAAATAATCCATCATCTGATCAATGAGTGTGTGTGTGTGTGTGTGTGTGTGTGTGTGTGTGTTTATTATAATAATTCTCTGTGGATGCCGACCCTCGTAGTTGATGCAGCCGTTGGCGTCCTCCTGTCCAGCCATCAGCTGCTCCACCTCGCCCTCCTTCATCTTCTCACCTGAAACCAAATCAAACGCTGAAGGAACCGGATGAAACCGGAACAGAGTGGAACTTTAAACTCTGATCAGTTTGATCTATAGAACCGTAAACTCTGTGATTTATATACCGAGAGTCGCCAGGACGTGTCTAAGCTCCGCCCCCATCACGGTTCCATTTCCCTCCTTATCGAAAACTCGGAGACCCTCCACAAAGTCCTCGAAGGTCCCGCGACCTTTGGCCTTACAGATGTGCTGGTGCATCGGCAGGAACTGGTCAAAGTCCAGCATCTTCACATTCATATCTGAAACAGGAACCACAGTGAGAACCATTACAGGAACCTTCATGTCTTGCTCTCATGAATAATATCAGAGCTGGCTCATCATTCTGTCTAAATAGATTGAATGAATTAATGAATGATGGCGTTGATGGCATTAATGGTATTGGGGGTGTTCATGGTGTTGATGGTGTTGATGGTATTGGGGGTGTTCATGGTGTTGATGGCGTTAATGGTATTGGGGGTGTTCATGGTGTTGATGGTGTTGATGGTATTGGGGGTGTTCATGGTGTTGATGGCGTTAATGGTATTGGGGGTGTTGATGGTGTTGATGACGTTGGGGGTGTTGATGGCGTTGATGGTGTTGATGGCGTTGATGGTATTGGGGGTGTTCATGGTGTTGATGGTGTTCATGGCGTTGATGGCGTTAATGGTAGTGGGGGTGTTGATGGCGTTAATGGTATTGGGGGTGTTGATGGTGTTAATGGTATTGGGGGTGTTGATGGTGTTGATGGTGTTGGGGGTGTTGGGGGTGTTGATGGCGTTGATGGTGTTGGGGGTGTTGATGGCGTTGATGGTGTTGGGGGTGTTGATGGCGTTGATGGTGTTGATGGCGTTAATGGTATTGGGGGTGTTCATGGCGTTGATGGTGTTGATGGCGTTGATGGTGTTGGGGGTGTTGATGGTGTTGATGGCGTTGATGGTGTTGATGGGTGATTGTTATTCATGGGGGGGGGTGCAGCTGTTTCGAACCCATCGTTACCTTCAGCTTTGGGTTTGCCCAACACGTACATGACCTCGGTGTTGGTGGGGTTCTGACCCAGAGCTCTGATGACATCACCACACTGAGCGAAGGTGATCTTCATCTCATTGGTCGGCGTTCGGTCGAAGAGCTGAAAGGCGTCTTTAAAATCTGCAGAGGTCATAGGTCACATCACAGCAGTTACACAGAGAGACGGAACCCAACATGGGTGCTCTGTTCTAATGCAGAACCAGCTAACTGCAGGAGAACAGAACCGGGGACGATTGAGGGGCGTGTCCTCACAGCGTGCGTCATTAATAAGGAGGTTCTTTAATGTGTTGTAATTAACTCACCCTCAATCTGCTCCGCGGTGAATTCAATCTGCAGAGATCAATACATCCAATCAATCAATCAATCAATCAATCAATCAATCAATCAATCAATCAAAATCACATCTGCATGACATCATCACCTAAAATAAAACATGGAACGTCCCTGAAGACCCGCTGAACGTTCTGTCAGAGTTCAGAACCGTACGTAAACTAAATGAAGGGAGTTAACGACAGAGCGTGAGGTTAATTAACGATGTGAGGTGCTGATGTGTAAGGACAGAACTATTTTTAGTTCAGGTTTTAGTACCGGTTCCTGGTGTCCATCGGTCAGCGGCTCCGTTCGCAGATGTGCGAGGAATCAGGACTATTTTTGGGGCGTCGGCCTCGAGGCTTGAGTTACACTCGGTTAGCGCAGCTGCCGTCGCGGCTCTGTTGGTGTAAAGCCTGCCCGCGACCTTGAGCCCCCCCCTCCCCCCTCCACCCCCCCACACCCCCGGCGGGGGCGGCAGGTCAGAGGGGAGCACTCAGTGTGAAGGTGGAGGTTCTGTTTCCGACCGTGTGTTACATTAAGATGATTTCAGCGGGTCAGATCAAAGGGACCGATTCAGGAGATCAAAGAGGGCGATCAGCTACGTTTAAATCATCAAAGAACAACACGCTGAGACAGGAAAGGTCCTTCCCCAAACTGTTACCACCATCCAGGTGTGTAGATGTGAACCTGTGCGTCTGACCCCGACCCCCGACCCCTGACCCTGAGGAAGGTCAGAGGATGCAGGGCAGATGTTGTGCAGACGGCTGCAGTGAGGTCACGACGGGAATCAGAGTGAGAGGTTCTGGTGGGCGAGCGAGCGAGCGAGCGGGTGGTCCGGCGTGTCTGGGGTCGGGTGGTGGTGCGGGGGTGTGGGGTGGGGGGTTAATGAAAATCAGATGACTCGGAGCATTCCTGTGTGAGACCGAGGCCCGGCTGGACTAGCCGTCGCTCAGACGCTGTTTTCACTTCGTGGCTTTTATTGTAACGCGAGCGGCGGCGGGAAACTGAGAGGAAACCCAAACTGCAGACCCAAATTCAGCAACCACTGAGCTGAGGAAATATCCAAACATCACCACCATCACCATCACCTACATCACCATCACCAACACCTACATCACCATCACCAACACCATCACCATCACCAACACCAGACCCAAATTCAGCAACCACTGAGCTGAGGAAATATCCAAACATCACCACCATCACCATCACCATCACCAACACCTACATCACCAACACCAACACCAACACCAACACCATCACCATCACCAGACCCAAATTCAGCAACCACAGAGCTGAGGAAATATCCAACCATCACCATCACCATCACCACCACCTACACCACCATCACCTACATCACCATCACCATCACTAACACCAACACCAACACCATCACCATCACCATCACCAGACCCAAATTCAGCAACCACAGAGCTGAGGAAATATCCAAACATCACCACCATCACCATCACCATCACCTACACCATCACCATCACCTACATCACCATCACCATCACCAGACCCAAATTCAGCAACCACTGAGCTGAGGAAATATCCAACCATCACCATCACCTACATCACCATCACCATCACCATCACCAACACCAACACCATCACCATCACCATCACCAACACCATCACCATCACCAACACCTACACCATCACCAGAGAGATCAGCTTTTAATGACCTGAGATCGGCTTTTAAAGCCGTGAGGTTTGTGTTTATTTAATTCGTTAATGAAGCTGATGAATAATTGAAATATAAACCAGGTTTATTTATTTAAACTTTATATAAACTCAGATTAACCTGAAGATTAACCAGAATAATCCTCTCAACATTAGTCTGGTTTAAATCTGGTTTAAGTCTGGTTTAAGTCTGGTTTAAATCATGTTTAAGTCTGGTTTAAATCGTGTTTAAGTCTGGTTTAAGTCTGGTTTAAATTGTGTTTAAGTCTGGTTTAAATTGTGTTTAATTCTGGTTTAAATCGTGTTTAAGTCTGGTTTAAGTCTGGTTTAAATTGTGTTTAATTCTGGTTTAAATCGTGTTTAAGTCTGGTTTAAATTGTGTTTAATTCTGGTTTAAATCGTGTTTGAGTCTGGTTTAAATTGTGTTTAATTCTGGTTTAAATAGTGTTTAAGTCTGGTTTAAATCGTGTTTAAGTCTGGTTTAAATCGTGTTTAAGTCTGGTTTAAATTATGTTTAATTCTGGTTTAAGTCTGGTTTAAATTATGTTTAATTCTGGTTTAAGTCTGGTTTAAGTCTGAATTAAGTCGGCTCTAGTTCTAACCCCACTGTTCCTCCGGGTGTGTTTACCTGCACCTCCGCGGGGTTGAACTCCGGCTCCTTGGGGGGCTCAGGCTCGGGGGGTTTGGGCGCTGCGACGGGTTTGGGCTCTTCCTTCTTTTTGGGGGCCATGATGATGAAGAGGAAGACGAGGAAGACGGATGAAGAAGAAGGGCTGAAGATGGATGATGGAGACCGGAACCGTCTCTGAGCCTGGTGCAAATCTCCACAGCGTCAGGGGCTTTTATCTCCTCCTGCCCTCACCCCCCCTCCCCTGGGGAACACCCTAAAAGGACTGGAGTGAAAGTGTCTATTTGGGATGTGACCCTCCACCCCCCCCAGCCTGACCTCCATCGCTCCGTCCCACCATCCCACCCGTCCACACGTCCTCTCAGAACAAAGGGCTAATTTGAGACAATGTCCATAGAGATGAGTAAGGGGACACCACCTCACCCGCGCCCCCTCGCTGTGCGGCAGGGCGGAACCGGGGCAGAACCGGGGCAGAGGGGCAGAATTAGCACCTGAACACCATCCAAAATATTCCACCCTATTTAATGAGAGTAATTAGTGATTACTGTAAGCACTGATCTGAGATCATTCTCCTGAACTCCATCACCTCCTCGTTCACCTCCTCCTCTTCTGACCACCGTTTTCTTTCATTTAAAATCGTCCCTGTCCTGGGGTTCCGTGTCCTCTGCAGGTGGAACGTGTCTGAGCTCACTCTCTCTCTCTGGAGGACTATATGAGGTAAACGGCTCTGGGTCGCTCTCCACGTCTCCCATGATCCTCTGGGCCTCTGGAGCATGCTGAACCTGCGTTCTATTTCGGTCTGGCCCGTTGTTCTCTCGGCATGTGAGGAGGATTTACAACACCAATTGTTCTCCGGCTGCTGTGGACTGACCTTCACATAAAACACAGCCTTCAGCTGACTGCAGACGCCTGGAGACAGACGGACAGACGGACGGACGGACAGATCAGAGGGTTCCAACACCTGGGGATTTAAATCAGAGACCTCAATGAATCATATGGACACAAGTGAAGAAGGTGAGAGGAGATACCTCACAGGTCTGATGAGGATGAGGATGAGGATGATGATGAGGATGATGGTGAGGATGATGGTGAGGATGATGAGGATGATGGTGAGGATGAGGATGATGGTGAGGATGATGATGAGGATGATGGTGAGGATGATGATGAGGATGATGATGAGGATGATGGTGAGGATGATGATGAGGATGATGGTGAGGATGAGGATGAGGATGAGGATGATGGTGAGGATGAGGATGATGGTGAGCACCATGAGCTTTGGTGATTTGTGCTTTTCCAGGTGCTGGTGATGAGTGTGGTTCTACGGTGGAGTTCCTTCATGGTTCCTGAACTCGTAGATCCGTTGGCTTGAGGTCAGAACCTTGTGATGTCACGCTTTGAGTTGGAGGCATGCTCAGTGTTCCCCTGAGCCGGGGTTCCGTTTGCACCCCAGCTGGATGGACGTGATGGAGAAGTGGTTCCTCAGATCAGAGAACATGTCTCCAGAAGGTGAGCGCAGTCCGATCCCATGAGTTCTCCATCCTTAGGTTCTCTCGGGTTTTGAGGGTGGAGAACATGCCGTCATGTGGATGCACCTTCACAACCTGAAGCTTCAACACCAGCACGGGTTCACCTCAACCAACCAATCAGAGGCTTCTACAGCTGTGACATCATCTGCTTTAAATCCAGAGTAAAGTGGATTTAAAGTGTGTGTGTGTGTGTGTGTGAGTGTATGTGAGAGTGTATGTGTGTGTGTGAGGGAGAGTATGTGTGTGTGTGAGCATGTGTGTGAGTGTGTGTGTGAGGGAGAGTATGTGAGTGTGTGTGTGTGTGTGTGTGTGAGTCTGTGTGTAAATGTGAGTGTGTGTGTGAGAGTGTTTGTGTGTGTGTGTGAGAGAGAGTGTATGTGTGTGTGTGTGTGTGTGTGAGTGTATGTGTGTGTGTGTGTGAGAGTGTATGTGTGTGTGTGAGGGAGAGTATGTGTGTGTGTGAGCATGTGTGTGAGTGTGTGTGTGAGGGAGAGTATGTGAGTGTGTGTGTGAGGGAGAGTATGTGAGTGTGTGTGTGAGAGAGTGTATGTGTGTGTGTGAGCATGTATGTGTGTGTGTGTTGTGTGTGTGTGTGAGTGTGTGTGTGTGAGAGAGTGTATGTGTGTGTGTGTTGTGTGTGTGTGTGTGTGTGAGTGTGTGTCCTCATGCCCTCTGTCTATTGGGCGGCTGATTAATGAACATCTGCAGTGAACAGATCTGTCAGTCAATCAGATTAAATCTCCTCGTCTCTGATCAATAATCAATCAATAATCAATCAATAATCAATCAATAATCAATCAATAATCAATCAGCTCATTCATCACAGTCTTTATCTGCTCTGCAGCTGAGGAACCTGGGAAATCCCATCAGATTACACACCCCTCACACACCTGTCACATCACACACTCAACCCAATAATCTAATAACGTTCCGCAGGTTCCTGAAGTGCCGTCGCTCTCTTCTGCTTCCGGTTCTGCTTCTGGTTCCAGTTCTGGTTCTGGTTCCGGTTCCAGTTCTGGTTCCGGTTCTGGTTCTGGTTCCAGTTCTGGTTCCGGTTCTGGTTCCAGTTCTGGTTCTGGTTCCAGTTCCGGTTCTGGTTCCGGTTCTGGTTCCAGTTCCGGTTCCGGTTCTGGTTGATGAAATTTGAATTAATTAAACACATTTGATTCTTTTGGACTGATTTGGACTGACTCATTACAGACTGCCCCTCTGACTCACGCTGAGATAATCTGAGATAATCTGAGATAATCTGAGATAACAGACCTTCTGAAAACCCTGAATGCTGATTGGTTGGAGGATTCTGATCGGTGCACTGATTGTTTACAGGAAGCTTTTTAAACGCTGTGTTATTTTAAACACCTCGCCGATGATGACCCCCCCCCCCCGACCCCCTGACCCTCCGGACCCTTCTGACCCCATCCACCGTCCACACATGCTTCCCTTGTTGAACTGATTGATGTCTAATCTGCACCTCACCCGGGTGATGGAGGTCAGACCCAGCTGTGATCGGGTTTCAGACGGTGGAGGAGAGCAGAGCGCCGCCTGCTGGACGTCTCAGTGAAAGTCATTCAGCCTGAAGTCTCAGCTGAGATTAGACTGAAATCCGAGTTGAGCTGATCATCAGATACACGCTGTGATCGGTCGGGGTTCCGTCTGAGAGAACATGCTGATCTGCAGCACAGGGAGCCGGCGCTGACCATGCACGGGTGGAGGTGGAGGTGGAGGTGGAGGTGGAGGTGGAGGTGGAGGGAGGAGGTGGAGGTGGATCACAGTGATGTTAAATGAAAGCAGATGTTCGTTATGAAGTGATGCAGCAGGTGATTAATGTGATTAATGTGAACTGTTCCAATCCCCCCCCCCCCCCCCCGGAGCGAGGGCCATTATGAATCAGGACGTGATGAAGGTCGACTCACGCTCCTCTTCCTCCCAATCACCTCCTAATGAAGCTCTCCAACACATCCACACAGAAGCCTTCATTCATCAGACACGAACTCCACAACCCGAGAACCAGAGGACCTGAGAACCAGAGAACCAGAGGACCTGAGAACCAGAGAAACTGAGAACCAGAGAACCAGAGGACCTGAGAACCAGAGAAACTGAGAACCAGAGAACCAGAGGACCTGAGAACCAGAGAAACTGAGAACCCGAGGACCTGAGGACCCAAGGACCTGAGAACCCGAGGACCTGAGAACCTGAGGATGGAGGTCTGGATGGAGAACTGCAGAGTTCTCCTCCACCGGTGGAGGTGCAGGCTTTCTCAACGTGAACACTTCCTGTCATTCTGGAGCTGCTTTAAAAACTCTCTATAAGAACAAAAGTATGTGACAGAACCCAGACAGACAGGCAGAACCCAGAACTGACAGACAGATGGACAGACCTGAGACAGGTGGAGGTATGGAGTGTGAATATCAGGTGGAGGTTAGGTTCTCGCTCTCTGGGTCTTGGTGTGGAACTCATTCTGGACGTCAGAACTCAGTTCCAGGTGCTGCTCTGATGTCACACCTGCAGCAGAGTAGACGCTGGCTCTGCGGGTCAGGGACGAGCACGTGGACCGCTGTTCCACTTTCAGCTTCAGCATCGCTGCAGGTTCTGCTGCAGGTTCTCAGAATAGGTTCTGTGTTCACACTGTGATTCTGAACATTACACAGAACACAGAACATCTTCAGATTTGATCTTCAGAACTGCTTTAGAGAACAGGTTCAGAACTCACTCAATATTAGTTTGTTTTAGACCCTGGAACCCACCTGGAACCCACCTGGAACCCATTTGAGGACCGCAGCTCTGCTCTTTACTGGACTGTTGATGACCTTTAGAACACATCACCTCAACATCACACAAATGAAACGCCCGCCGTGTGATGGAGAGGGTCCATCCTGAGAGTGGGACCTCCGCTGGTCAGAACAGATGGAGCTCAATAAGTGCTGACGCTGCGGGTGGAGCCGGAGACGGCCCCGCTCTTCACCCGGGTGAGGTCTGAGTGGGATCTGGTCATGTGCCACCCACAGTGGGCAGCGTCTCAGCAGTGGGAGGTCAGTGGTTTCAGAGTGCTGTAGAGCCGTGTGGTCTCAGAGTCCTGATGCTCAACCACATGCTGGAGATGGAGATTCAAACCAGATGCAGCAGCTTCATGGACCTTGATGGAGAAGAGGAACATTAGATCATCTCTGAATCAAACTGGAGGGCTTATTATGGGATAGCTGTGTTATTAAAAGAACATATTCACAGGAAACAGAAATAAACCTGAAATGAAGATCTAAAGTCGAGAACAGATCTCCAGACCAACAGAACGTAGAGGGAGGGGCAGCAGGGGGAGGTGAGGTGGAGAGTGGGCGGGGCAGGGACAGTCCAGGTCTCAGCGGCGCTCGTTGTGTCTGGAACGATCAAGATCAGAAGCTCAGGTTCTCGGTTGTTGTGAGAAGGTCAGTGTACCGTGAGCACATCACGTAAACATGGCAGAACCTCACAAACACCTCCACCAATCGATAGCACCACCTCACCTCCACCTCACCTCCACCTCACCTCCACCTCAATGCTCCATTCCTGCTATGCACACGTCCAAATGAGCAGGGGACACGGGACTGCAGGACCCGTACGGAGCGTGGACGGAACCAGAACCCCATCACCCCGGTGGAGGTGAACTCAGAGGGTCCACGTTCTGTCCCTCCACCCGACCCCCTGGTGGCTGAGGGGGATTTTCAGAGGATCGGTGTCTCAGACGTCCTGTGTGTCGGCACCAGATGCAAACGTGCACTGCAGCCAAACAGGGGGTTGGAGTGCCAATTCAGCTCAGAGAGTGAGCGGAGCGCAGACAGGTGGCGTCGGTGTGCGTTTCGGTTCCATCTTCTCTTTGTCAGAGTGAATGAGCGTCACGCCGTAAGTGCTGCTCAGCTCCGCTCGCCGCCGAGCTAAGTGCACCCCCGCCTCGCCTCCTGCCCGCGGCGCGTAACGAGGTGCGAGCGGGGCGCGCGGGGGCGAGTCGGGGCACGGCGCCTCCGACGGCTCGCCATTCTGAGACCCCCCCCGGGGAACCCAGGAACCAATTTCACTGACCAAAAATCAATGTGATACCGCGTGACGGGGCGAGAGAGAGAGAGAGAGAGAGAGAGAGAGAGAGAGAGAGAGAGAGAGTGCTGCATTGTTCTAACAGGTTCTGTCCTGACTTTGTGATTGACACACAGACACAGGGACAGGAACCGAGGAACCGTCCTCACCCCGTCACCTCCCCTCATACACACAGGTCACTCATAATCACCTGCAGTCGGTGTTCCAATTCGTAAAGTGTCATAAAGGTCATTATACAACATCTAACACACCGACAATCAGAGAGGCCTTCCCCAAACTGTTTCCTCATCAGCGGTAAACAGAACCCATGTGATCTGAACCTGCAGGCTGTGGGACGAACACCCTCCATATGATCCAAACCCAGAACCGATGATGTCACAGAGATCAAAGGGCCCGCAGGGATTGATGATCCATCCATCCATCCATTATCTTCTGCTTTATCCTCTATTAGGGTCACGGGGGGGGGGGGGGGGGGTTCCCCATGCCCATCCGGGGAGAACGTTTTGGGCGCTGGGCAGATACACTCAGGACAGGGGGGGGCAATCTATCACTGGACACACACACTCACTCACACACACACACTCTATATGGGGCAATTTGGAGAATTGCCAAACCACTAAGCCACCGTGTCGCCTGTGATTGATGATCATGATTATTGATGATTGATTGACGGTGGCGAGGGCGGATGAGGAGCGGTTCCGTGTTCCGTGTTCTTTGGGTGACGGATCTGAAGGTTAAAGGACGTTCTTCTGATTTTATTCTTTTCTTTTTATTTAAAACACATTGTGACATTTCTCTGTTTGCACTTCAAACCGAATCAGAATCACGAGCACCAAACATCAAGCCTGAAGGAGGGAGGCGTCTCTTTCTGTTTCCTGCTATCCTGTGTGTGTGTGTGAGTGTGTGAGTGTGTGTGAGTGTGTGAGTGTGTGTGAGTGAGTGTGTGTGTGTGTGAGTGTGTGTGTGTGTGTGTGTGTGTGAGTGAGTGTGTGTGTGTGTGAGTGTGTGTGTGTGTGTGTGTGTGTGTGCGCTCCTGACCGTGACTTTTGTAATAAATTTAGAAATGCTTTCGTGAGGTTCTGATATTAAATCCAGGAGACGAGGAGAAGCTCCACACACAGGACCTGAACTCTGGCGTGGTTGTTGGTACCAGGTGGCCTGCTGTGAGCACTGAGCGCGCTACTGAGCGTCCTCATCAAGTGGTTAATGAGTGTAATTAATCAGCCTCTTGTTTTGCATCATTATGGTTAATGCGGGGTTAATTAACACAGCAGACGTTAATTGATCCAACAGGAGATCAATCACTGGTTTGATTTTAAATCCACTGATTCATTAAAGATCAAAGCACTTTGAGTCTGTGGGAGGGTTAATCTGTAACGCTGTAACGTGATTGGACGTAATTGAACAGTTTGGCGAGTGTGTGTGTGTGTGTGTGTGTGTGTGTGTGTGTGTGTGATGGACAGGTGTTTATATAGTTTTGGTCACATGGTGTGTGTGATGGTTGGGTTCTGATACACAAACACGCTCTGTGCTGAATCCATTAACAGAGTTTATAAAGTAAAAGTCCCCCTCACATTATTCCTGCCTGACTGACGCTGACAGCTGTGTACAAACAAACCTCACTCATT
>JAFMOC010000270.1:292500-312500 GCA_019802505.1 Corydoras sp. C115
AGAACCTCATTATAACAGAGATGGAGCAGCGACACCTCCACAGCACCTCAGGTTCTGTTATCACATACGGAACGTGGAACTGCTGGGGTTCAGATTGGTCTTCACCTTTAGTTCCTCGTGAGGATGTTCTGCGTGACGTTTGGTCTGTAGCTGGATTTGGGTTTGAGGAGCTCTGCTCATTTAAACGTTAGATGATCCCCCTCACACCGGACCTTGATCCACGTTCTCTGTGCTGACGGAACCGTCTGAATCCTGATTACAGGTTCTGAAGCTGTAGGGATCGGTGTCCGAGTGCGGTGCTCTGTCTTCGAGGGGTGGACGGTCTTATTGGATTTTCTTGGTTGTGTTCCTTCGGGGTTAACGTTCCTCGGTCCGGTTCTGATCCGGGGGTGATCCGGTTCTGTCTTTTCTTTGAATTCATGGTGTGATGTCCTCTGAGATTCTAACAGCTACTGAAGAAATAACCACCAGGAACAAAAGGTTTAGAGCCCAACGTTCCACTGACCTTAAAAACTCCAGAACCAGAATCTGAAGGTCGTCCATCAAACGAAACGGACGCAGAACCTTCAGAGGAAATAAAGAGTCCAAATGAAAACACAGCGCGTTAGAAATGCGTTCAGGTTCATGAGACAGTGAACGAGATCAGACGTCTGTCCTGAAGACGGTGTTAGAGAACCTGACCGAGGCTGCGGAACTTCATTAACAGATTAAATAACCATGTGTTTGATGTTCAATAGAATTATTAATGATCATGATCAACCTCATGGTCCTTATTGAGACGCCACCGTAGAGGAACCCTCATGGTCCTCTGAGGAACTGTTTTATTAACCTGAACCCGTTCTGAAGGTGTAGATCAGACGGACCTGCTGATCAGACGGTTCCACCTGGAACTCTTTTATTTAGACTCCGAGTCTGATGAACTGATTCATTCTAACTGCTGCACTCACACAGAGGAGTGTGTCCTCCGCGTTCACCCCATCCGGACAGTCTCACACACACACACACACACACACACACACACACACACACACACACACACACACACACACACACACACACACACACACACACCGTCAGAATGAGCACACGTACCCGCAGCGGTGGGCAGCCCTGTACATTTGGGAGTCATTTGGGTTGGGGGGGGGGGGGGGTCTTCAGCCGTAGTCGTTGTTGGGACCGGGAATCGAACCGGGGACCGTCCAACCCACCACGTCCACGTCCTGCAACTGTCCGATTGAACCGGGTCGTGTGTGGTTCTGTCTGATTGAACCGGGTCGTGTGTGGTTCTGTCTGATTGAACCGGGTCGTGTGTGGTTCTTGATTGAACCGGGTCGTGTGTGGTTCTTGATTGAACCGGGTCGTGTGTGGTTCTGTCTGATTGAACTGGGTTGTGTGTGGTTCTGTCTGATTGAACCGGGTCGTGTATGGTTCTGTCTGATTGAACTGGGTCGTGTGTGGTTCTGTCTGATTGAACTGGGTCGTGTGTGGTTCTGTCTGATTGAACCGGGTCGTGTGTGGTTCTGTCTGATTGAACCGGGTCGTGTGTGGTTCTTGATTGAACCGGGTCGTGTGTGGTTCTTGATTGAACCGGGTCGTGTGTGGTTCTGTCTGATTGAACTGGGTTGTGTGTGGTTCTGTCTGATTGAACCGGGTCGTGTATGGTTCTGTCTGATTGAACTGGGTCGTGTGTGGTTCTGTCTGATTGAACTGGGTCGTGTGTGGTTCTGTCTGATTGAACCGGGTCGTGTGTGGTTCTGTCTGATTGAACCGGGTCGTGTGTGGTTCTTGATTGAACCGGGTCGTGTGTGGTTCTTGATTGAACCGGGTCGTGTGTGGTTCTGTCTGATTGAACTGGGTTGTGTGTGGTTCTGTCTGATTGAACCGGGTCGTGTGTGGTTCTGTCCGATTGAACCGGGTCGTGTGTGGTTCTGTCCGATTGAACCGGGTCGTGTGTGGTTCTTGATTGAACCGGGTCGTGTGTGGTTCTGTCTGATTGAACCGGGTCGTGTGTGGTTCTGTCCGATTGAACCGGGTCGTGTGTGGTTCTGTCTGATTGAACCGGGTCGTGTGTGGTTCTGTCCGATTGAACCGGGTCGTGTGTGGTTCTGTCCGATTGAACCGGGTCGTGTGTGGTTCTGTCTGATTGAACCGGGTCGTGTGTGGTTCTTGATTGAACCGGGTTGTGTGTGGTTCTGTCTGATTGAACTGGGTCGTGTGTGGTTCTGTGTGTGGTTCCTCTACATGGAGCAGATTTAAAGACCACGTTCTCCTTCAGGTCTCTGTCTGTTACTCTGCTGCAGGACTTTTATTATGTAGACGTTTGGACCGTCGTCTGAGGTTCTGATGGACCATAGTGTAAACATCACTGATCCTCATGACCTCATGACCTCATGTGATTACTGTAATGATGATGAGAGGTTAATGTTATTGATCTCCTGATGCTGATGATGCTGATGATGCTGATGATGCTGATGATGTCTGATGTCCTGCTCTGTGCTGATTGGACGAGGTTCGTCCCGCGGTTCTGCCCGCGGTTCTGCCGGGGTCTCAGATGGTCAACAGCTGTGATTATGGTGATTGGTTCTGACTCAGGAAGTGAATTGCATGGTGTCAGTGCTGTGTGATGACGCTGCGATCTGATTGGTGGGCTTCAAGAAACAAAATTACTGGTTGCTTCACAGAATGAACAAAACAGAACACGAGGACAAAGTTCTGTTCGAGCAGAACCCACCAATTAGACGTCCAAAACCAGTCCAGAGCTTTAGTTTATATGCGCAGTGTGGACGCTTTGTGGACGCTGTGTGGACGCAGTGTGAGTGCAGAGTGTATTCTCTGTCCATGTGATGATGATGATGATGATGATGATGATGATGATGTCCGCTGTGCGTCGTCTCCATCGCTCTTTCGTCTCCATCAGTGTTGAATGGGTGTTGGACGATGCTGTAAGAAGCTCTCGAGTGTTCTGAGTGCAGAGTGGACAATAGAACCACAAGAGAGTGATTTTGGAAAGTGACGGGAAAATGGACCATGAACGCAGTGTGAGAGCGCAGGAGACACTACTGCAGACAAACACCAACACACCCACCAAGAACACCACAGAACACCGCAGAACACCGCAGAACACTGCAGAACACCACAGAACACCAAGAACACCACAGAACACCGCAGAACACCAAGAACACCACAGAACACCATAGAACACCGCAGAACACCACAGAACACCAAGAACACCACAGAACATCACAGAAGACCGTAATCCAAAGAACAGTTCTGATTTAAACAGCAAACATCTACAAACATCCCACATGGACGTGCAGCGTGGACGTGCAGCGTGGACGTGCAGCGTGGATGTGCAGCGTGGATGTGCAGCGTGGACGTGCAGTGGACGCAGACGCAGACGCAGACGCTCCAGATGCCGGACTGTCTGCTCTGCTGATGACGAGGTCCGGATTAAAGGACATTATTCAGGATTAGGTCATCTGTAATCTCAGCGGTGGACGAGGACACTCCGGGATCGTTATGGGACTGCATCATCGTTATTATCATTATTAATAATATCAGACCCCCCCCCCCAACGCTCAGAGTCCAGCTCAGGGACTGACCGATGAGGATGGTCAGCACTCGGACGAGGACAGAACAATGGATAATGTACCCGTTACCCAGAATGCACTGCGACTCTCTAACTAAGAGAGCAACTGTTATTCAGTTTGGGGGGAAAATGGTGGATTATATTAACCTCATGACACAGTAACTAAATAACTACTGTGTGTGTGTGTGTGTGTGTGTGTGTGTGTGTGTGTGAGTGTGTGTGTGAGTGTGTGTGTGTGTGAGTGTGTGTGTTTGTGTGTGAGTGTGTGTGTGTGTATGTGTGTGTGTGTGTGTGTGTGTGAGTGTGTGTGAGAGTGTGTGTGTGTGAGTGTGTGAGTGTGTGAGTGTGTGTGTGAGTGTGAGTGTGTGTGTGAGTGTGTGTGTGTGAGTGTGAGTGTGTGTGTGTGTGAGTGTGTGTGTGTGAGTGTGTGTGTGAGTGTGTGAGTGTGTGTGTGAGTGTGTGTGTGTGAGTGTGAGTGTGTGTGTGTGTGAGTGTGTGTGTGTGAGTGTGTGTGTGTGAGTGTGTGTGAGTGTGTGTGTGTGAGTGTGTGTGTGTGTGTGAGTGTGTGTGTGAGTGTGAGTGTGTGTGTGAGTGTGTGTGTGTGAGTGTGAGTGTGTGTGTGTGTGAGTGTGTGTGTGTGAGTGTGTGTGTGAGTGTGTGAGTGTGTGTGTGAGTGTGTGTGAGTGTGTGTGTGTGTGTGTGTGTGAGAGTGTGTGTGTGTGTGAGTGTGTGTGTGTGTGTGAGTGTGTGTGTGTGTGTGTGTGTGTGGACAGAACACATCAGTATGCATTGAAACAGTGTGTAGTGTTGTTTATAGAGAAGGTGGAGGGTGCAGTGTGTACAGTGTGCAGAGCGTAAACACATCCACCTGATCAATACCATTAGAGATCCAGAGAGTCTGATACACACACACACACACACACACACACACACACACACAGCTGATACACACATTTCTACAGTATACACACAATGTACACCATCACACACACACACCTGATACACACACAAACACACACACAGATCTGATACACACATTTCAATAGTATACACACAATGTACACCATCACACACACACATCTGATACACACATTTCTACAGTATACACACAATGTACACCATCACACACACACACACATCTCACATAAGTTCTGCACACACCAGCGCAACACACAAATACCAAGAAAAACCACAGAATACACACACAAAGGACAATTACAGACACACAACACACACACATCTGATACACAAACACACACACACACACACACACCAATATTTATCTGAACCTGAGTGCACACAATACACACACACATCCCAAACCCAAATACACAACATGATGTGCAAATTCCTCTGTGAACCACAATTATACTGCCATCTGCCAACACACACACACACACACACACACACACACACACACACACGCGTGTACTAGTACACACGCATGCGCTCAGGTTCGGATAAATATTGGTGTGTGTGTGTATTGTGTGTCTGTAATTGTGCAGTTGTGTGTACATTGTGGTTTTGCTTTGTATTTGGGAGTTGCACGTTTGCGCTGTTGCGTTGGTGTGTGTTGTGTGTTGTGTGTGTGTGTTGTGTGTGTGTGTGTGTGTGTGTGTGTGTGTGACAGTATAATGGTGTGTTTGCAGTGAAACCACATTCACAATGAAATGCTGTATGATTTATTTATATCATAATTACACAGTGGAGCTGCTGCTAACGCTAACCATGCTACAGAGGCTAAGCTTCAACAGTGACCTCATGTCACACACACACACACACACACACACATACACACACTTACACACACACACACACACACACTCACACACACTCACAGTGATCTTTTATACGGTGATTATTTTGAATGAGAGGTTAGTTTATTCTGTCTAAATAAAGAGAGACACCGAGAGTTCTCTGGGAACTGAGCATGTTCTCAAACAGGTTCTTGTGGAACTGAGCATGTCCTCCAGCAGGTTCTTGTGGAACTGAGCATGTTCTCCAACAGGTTCTTGTGGAACTGAGCATATCCTCCAGCAGGTTCTTGTGGAACTGAGCATGTTTTTGGGGACGTTTTAGGAGAACCAAGTGTATTATGGAGGAGGTTCTTGGGGAACTGTCCATGTTCTTGGGAACCTTTGTATGTTCCGAGGCTCTGAGTTTGTGCTCATGAGGAACTCTGAGGTGATGTCACAGTGATGTTCTTCCTCCATCACTCATGGAGTCCTCAGAGGCCCTCTGCTGGTCCTCTGTTCTGGCAGATGAGGGTGTTCTGTGCTCCTGAGGTTCTACAGACCCTGATGTTGTGTAGCAGTCTGGGTTAGAACGCGTCTCCTTCCTGTCTGCGTTAGAACAGAGCAGTAAAACGTGCAGCGAGCTGTAAAACCCGTAAAAGCCTAAAATAAACCTCCGATTCAGAACGTCGTGCAGCTGCACCATGACCACAAGCTGCAGCCCAACGCTCCGTTTAGAACATGAAGAACCAGATCCACAACTGCTCAAGAACATCAGCGGGTCAGGCTGCAGCCTCACGTCGTGGAGGTGCTCTCATGCCGGCTGAATGAAGGCTGCTGGACCCACCTGAGAGTTCTCCACGGTTCTGAGGTCCAGCAGAGCTGCTGTGATGTTTGGTGTCCACATACTTTTGGTGACTGAGGTTCTACGGAACGTCTAAGCGGCTAAATTTAGAGGAACAATGTAGAAAAGGAAGCAGTGATGAGATCCAGCTGTGCAAATGACTCCATGAATGCCCTCCTCCTCCTCCTCCTCCTCATCAGTCCTCGTTGAGTCATGTGGTCACTCAGTCATGTGGTCACCTCCATTACACACTGAGTCACTCTGTAACGAGGGGCGGAGCTACCGCACCACTGACGCCACTGACTCACGAGGCACGCAGACTGACGGAACCACGGAACAGAACTCTGACGTTCCTCATGCAGGATCATGATGAGAACCCTGACGTTCCTCATGCAGGATCATGAGGAGAACCCTGATGTTCCTCATGCCGGATCATGGGGAGAACCCTGACGTTCCTCATGCAGGATCATGAGGAGAACCCTGACGTTCCTCATGCAGGATCATGAGGAGAACCCTGACGTTCCTCATGCAGGATCATGAGGAGAACCCTGACGTTCCTCATGCAGGATCATGAGGAGAACCCTGACGTTCCTCATGCAGGATCATGAGGAGAACCCTGACGTTCTGCATGTGCTACCGGGGGGGGGGGGCATCAAGAACTGCCCGGGTGAACTGGGGGGTGGGTTCTGGGCAGCATGTTGTGATGGTGGTGCTGAGGAGCAGATGTTCTGAGGTGGAGGTCTGACGGGTCCAGCTGGCAGCAGGGTGAACTTCAGGTGGGGGTGACGGGGTGATGTTAGGGTGGCATCACAGGTGGAGATCTGGATGGAGGTGGTTGTCATGGCGACGCTGGGTGGATGTTCACAAAACGCTGTTCACTCAGAAACCTGCGTTCCTCTCTTCCCTAAAAATGTGTGTTTGTGTAACTCAATGCCATTTGTATGTGTGAGTGTGTGTGAGTGTGTGTGTGTGAGTGTGTGTGAGTGTGTGTGTGTGTGTGTGTGTTTTGGCCCTGCTCCAGTCAGCGTGATGAGCCGTGTGTAGCAGCACTCATGCTCTGTGTGTACGCACCGCTCTCATATTTATTTAAATCTTTTTTTCTCTCTGTAATTCATTCAGTCGCTCACTTTGTTCCCTACGTAGGGTCCCTACTGAGTGCACAACTGAAACAGAGCAATCTGTCTGTAGGGTCCCTACTGAGTGCACAACTGAAACAGAGCAATCTGTCTGTAGGGTCCCTACTGAGTGCACAACTGAAACAGAGCAATCTGTCAGATTGTAATCGTCCTTTTCTGACTTTCTAACAATTGCATGAAGTGGCGTAATCAAGCAAACACACATACATCTGCAGAGTGAGTGTGTGTGTGTGTGTGTGTGTGTGTGTGTGTGTGTGTGTGTGTGTGTGTGTGTGTGTATGAGAGTGTGTGTGTGTGAGTGTGTGTAAGAGAGAGAGAGAAACAAGGACATCATTAAAACACTAGTTTTAAGAGCCAACAGCAGATCCAGTCATTGATTAAGGAAGTCTGAGAGTGTGTGTGTGTGTGTGTGTGTGTGTGTGTGTGTGTGTGTGTGAGTGTGTGTGTGTGTGTGTGTGTGTGTGTGTGATTGAGTGAGTGTGTGTGTGTGTGTGTGATGCAATAACAAGCTTAGACAGTGGGTTCTGCTTCAGCAGGTCGTTCTAAAGGTTCACCCTCCACCTGATGATGCTGTGGATTTGGTATTTGGACTTTACAGGAAGCATGTGACCGACGCCCCTTGACCCCCCCCCCCCCAGTATGACCTAAATATACGAAGGACCATCGCCATGGTGATGCCTTACTCAGCTGGGTTCTGGTTGTGTATCATGTGAACTTGAGCAGCAGCAACAAGTCATAGAAGTCCATCATCCATCAGTCCATCATCATCCATCAGTCCATCATCCATCAGTCCATCATCCATCAGTCCATCATCCATCTCTCCATCATCCATCATCATCCATCAGTCCATCATCCATCTGTCCATCATCCATCAGTCCATCATCCATCTCTCCATCATCCATCTGTCCATCATCATCCATCAGTCCATCATCCATCTGTCCATCATCCGTCTGTCCAGCTGTGCATTTTCTGTATCAGGAGGGCGGGGCTGTGATGGGTTGCAGGTGGGCTGGCCCTCATACACAGAGGGTCCTGATTCTGCTGACATCATGCTGTAGACATCTGAACTCGGTTACTCCGTGTTAATGAAAAAAGTGGGCGGAGCCTGTGGACCCTGTTATCACCTCCCTGATACATTCAGCACCTTCCACCTCCATCTCACAGCTCCACGTGAAGCTCCTCACCTCCTCCACAGCACCGCCACTGTGACCTCCCCTCCGCCACTGTCTTCACCCTGCCATTCACTTAATAACACCAATGATCATCAATAACATCAATAATCACCAATTACACCAATAATCACCAATTACACCAATTACACCAATAATCACCAATAATCACCAATTACACCAATAATCACCAATTACACCAATTACACCAATGACCATCAATAACATCAATAATCACCAATTACACCAATAATCACCAATTACACCAATTACACCAATGATCATCAATAACATCAATAATCACCAATTACACCAATAATCACCAATTACACCAATTACACCAATGATCATCAATAACATCAATAATCACCAATTACACCAATAATCACCAATTACACCAATAATCACCAATAATCACCAATTACACCAATAATCACCAATTACACCAATAATCACCAATTACACCAATAATCACCAATTACACCAATTACACCAATGATCATCAATAACATCAATAATCACCAATTATCACAAATAATCACCAATTACACCAATTACACCAATGACCATCAATAACATCAATAATCACCAATTACACCAATAATCACCAATTACACCAATAATCACCAATAATCACCAATTACACCAATAATCACCAATTACACCAATAATCACCAATTACACCAATTACACCAATGATCATCAATAACATCAATAATCACCAATTACACCAATAATCACCAATTACACCAATAATCACCAATTATCACAAATAATCACCAATTACACCAATAATCACCAATTACACCAAAAACCTCAGTAATGGTGGTGGATGTGGTGGAGGGTGAAGTTGTTGTTGTGTTGTCTGATCATTGCGCAGTGTTCTAAACGTGGTACCTCATTAATGCGGTTGATCAGAGCGCGGTGCGGCGGTGGCGGCGGGTTGTGTAATCTCTGATTGGTGGATGATGTCACTGGCTCGCGGCACCGCTCCAGCCCCCGGAGCGTGAGGCGTTCAGGTGCAGTCAGGCTTCACTGATCAGTGCAGGAGCGAGGTTGCGCCTCCTGGCTGGTGGTGCCTCAGTGCTGAGGTGTCTCAGTGCTGAGGTGTCTCTGTGCTGAGGTGTCTCTGTGCTGAGGTGTCTCTGTGCTGAGGTGTCTCTGTGCTGAGGTGTCTCTGTGCTGAGGTGTCTCTGTGGTGAGGTGTCTCTGTGCTGAGTGTCTCTGTGCTGAGGTGTCTCTGTGGTGAGGTGTCTCTGTGGTGAGGTGTCTCTGTGGTGAGTGTCTCTGTGGTGAGTGTCTCTGTGCTGAGGTGTCTCTGTGCTGAGTGTCTCTGTGGTGAGGTGTCTCTGTGCTGAGGTGTCTCTGTGCTGAGGTGTCTCTGTGCTGAGGTGTCTCTGTGCTGAGTGTCTCTGTGCTGAGGTGTCTCTGTGCTGAGGTGTCTCTGTGCTGAGGTGTCTCTGTGCTGAGGTGTCTCTGTGGTGAGTGTCTCTGTGGTGAGGTGTCTCTGTGGTGAGGTGTCTCTGTGGTGAGGTGTCTCTGTGCTGAGGTGTCTCTGTGGTGAGGTGTCTCTGTGGTGAGGTGTCTCTGTGGTGAGGTGTCTCTGTGGTGAGGTGTCTCTGTGGTGAGTGTCTCTGTGGTGAGGTGTCTCTGTGGTGAGGTGTCTCTGTGGTGAGGTGTCTCTGTGCTGAGGTGTCTCTGTGCCTCACGTCCTCATGGTTAACGTCTCAGCCTCAGCGTTTCCTGGGGACAGAGTCGGGGGGGGGGAGGGGTGCACTCCACAGGCTACCTGACCTTCTAATTTAATTGACATTGGTCTGCGTTTACAATGAAGACTTTAACGAGCCAATCAGAGCGCCTGGGTGACAGGGCGAGAGTAATTAGTTAAACATTGCCATTTAATTAATGAGCTCTCCAATCAGCTGCCATTAAACAAAACATAATCTGCACTAATCACCCAGAGAATCACCTGACATCCAACACCAATGAAGGACAGCCTGGTCTGTCCCCACGTCCTCACATCCACACGTCCTCACATCCACACGTCCTACACGTCCTCACATCCCCACGTCCTCACATCCCCACGTCCTCACATCCCCACGTCCTCACATCCACAAGTCCTACACGTCCTCACATCCACACGTCCTACACGTCCTCACATCCCCACGTCCTCACATCCACACGTCCTACATGTCCTCACATCCCCACGTCCTCACATCCACACGTCCTACATGTCCTCACATCCCCACGTCCTCACATCCACACGTCCTACATGTCCTCACATCCACACGTCCTACATGTCCTCACATCCACACGTCCTCACATCCACACGTCCTCACATCCCCACGTCCTACATGTCCTCACATCCACACGTCCTCACATCCCCACGTCCTCACATCCACACGTCCTCACATCCACACGTCCTCACATCCCCACGTCCTCACATCCACACGTCCTCACATCCCCACGTCCTCACATCCACACGTCCTCACATCCACACGTACTCACATCCACACGTCCTACATGTCCTCACATCCACACGTCCTCACATCCACACGTCCTCACATCCACACGTCCTACATGTCCTCACATCCACACGTCCTCACATCCCCACGTCCTCACATCCCCACGTCCTCACATCCACACGTCCTCACATCCACACGTCCTCACATCCCCACGTCCTCACATCCACTACATGTCCTCACATCCACTACACGTCCTCACATCCACACGTCCTCACATCCCCACGTCCTCACATCCACACGTCCTACATGTCCTCACATCCCCACGTCCTCACATCCCCACGTCCTCACATCCCCACGTCCTCACGTCCTCACATCCCCACGTCCTACATGTCCTCACATCCACACGTCCTCACATCCACACGTCCTCACATCCCCACATCCCCACGTCCTCACATCCACACGTCCTCACATCCACATGTCCTCACATCCACTACATGTCCTCACATCCCCACGTCCTCACATCCACACGTCCTACATGTCCTCACATCCCCACGTCCTCACATCCCCACATCTGAACCTCACATCCACTACATGTCCTGCACATCCCAAAGTCCGCACATCTCCACGTCCTCACATCCCGTACATCGCCTACATGTCCTCACGTCCCCACGTCTGCGTGTCCCCACATCCCTTATGTGCTCATGTCTCCACATCCACCGGCCGTCTGCACGTTCCCTCAGGAGCAGTCTGAGATCTTTTAGGACATGATGAATCATATTATTATTTTTAATGTTTTTTTTTAATTTGCTCAGACTTTGATGAAATAACTTCATTTGCATATTTTAATGAGGTGTGGGACATTCCTAATGGGGACGTGACCTTTCTCTGAGCCCTCACGCCGTGGTTGGGGTTGAGTGTTGTGCTTGATCTCTGACGGTTCTCCGGCTCTTACCTGGTTTTCATGTATTTTTTAGGCTCCCTGTTCAGGGCGCCTCCCTGTGTTCAGTGTGGATCGGGACGGAGCCCACCTCCATGGCTCTCAGATGGACGGTTTAATGAAGGTTCCTGACTGCAGGTCGCTGAGGGCTGGAATCAGATGCTGTTACCTCTGTGATCCCCTGACAGGAAGCAGAATGTTATTAATGGCTCGTTAGATTTATTTAATAGCAGCGCTCCCGTGGTTACCCCGGCAGGACTCGCCAAAGGGTGCGCCATTTCATTCCTTTGTGTTCTTCAGGTCATTAGGAGGCGATGGGCGCCGCAGCCGCGGGGAAATGATTTCTTATTAAAGATCTCATTATACGCAATGCAAAAAACACACGTCTTTAATGTAATGAGGTTCAGATGATGTTCTCCACCTCCATCTGACGGAGGAGCAGCAGCGTTGTGATGTCACAACCTTCAAGTCCTGAAATAAACATTCTGATTCCAACATTAAGAGCCGGGGTGTAACCAACAGAGGCTCGCCCAATCGGTCACTTCCATAAAACCTAAAAATAAAGTCTCATAAGAAGAACCTCCACCTGATCAGAGGGAGGCAGGGAGGGAGGGAGGGAGGGAGGGAGGGAGGGAGGGATGGATGGAGGGATGGAGGGAGGGAGGGATGGAGGGATGGAGGGAGGTGTGAGGTGAGTGAGGTTCACATCCTGAGTCAGAAACTTTCAATTTTTAATAACTCCATTAGAAACCCTGTAATAAGAGTCACCTGGTTCATCCCACACTCCCAGAATGCATCAGCAGGAACTGAGTCAGCATCACGGCACCACACACACACACACACACACACACACACACACACACACACACACACACACACCCCTCTATCATTTAAATATCAATCATCATGAGAATCAATCATTTATTTAAATGATTTATAATAAAACTGGAGCTCAGGAAATAAATAAATCTCTCTCTTCTGTTCTCCTCACACAACAAACTCTCAGCTTAAGCCACGCCTCTCAGTAATTAGCTCCTCCCACTCTGTGTGCCAGAATGTTAAAGTCGTGGAATCAAGAGTTCTGAGAAAAGAACCTGTTCATATAATTAATAATAAAAAAAGAGCAACAGGTGATGTAGGTGAGACAGGTGATGTAGATGATGCAGGTGATACAGGTTATGCAGGTGATGCAGGTGATGTAGATGATGTAGGTGATGCAGGTTATGCAGGTGAGACAGGTGATGCAGGTGATCCAGGTGCTGCAGGTGATGCAGGTGGGAGGAGCTTAAGCCCCTCCACTGTCATATGTAATGTGTGTAATGTCTGATTTGATCTAATAATCTGCTTGTTCTTATATAACATCATGTTTAAATGTTTGGAGCCTCGTCTTCGTTTTATAAAGCTCATTACATAAGGGAACTGTATCAGGAACTAATCACATAATGGTTCTTAAATACGTAAGTCCCTGAACTGAGGCTGGATGTATGGATTATTATAATCAGAGTTATATAAACAATATAAACACACACACACGGATCGCTGGCCTTGTGAGGACCTTGTACTCGTGGTGTTTAACATCAAACATCCTCACGAAAGAACCAGAGTGTGAGTTCTGATTCAGGTTTATGAACCTGCACAGCGCATCATCATGTTGTCATGACGACAGTGACATCACTGACTTTCTTACATCACACCATTTACGCGTCTCAGTCCTCTCGTCTTTTTTCTCTTTGATGTTTTGTTTTTTTTTCTTTGATCTTGTTCTTTGTTTTTGATTTTGAAATTCCGTCCTCGTTTTCCGTTCGGTTTCTTTTCGGCTAAACGAACGCGTAACCTGAGAGCGAGGCGTGATGCTAAACCCAAACGTCTTCCAAACGGAGACAGACATTTTCTAAAAGAGGAAAGAAAAACAGGTCCCGTATATGAAACGTCTTATATAAAGCATCAGAAACGCTCGGCTCCGTCAATTAGAGGGGCAGCGGCAGCGCCATGTTTCCATACCAGCGCCTCTTGGCCGAGGAAACGCTGTAATTAAGGCGGTGAATAGCGCTTTAAGTCAGAGTGTGGTTTCTAGAACCTTTCCAAGGGACATGCAGTCTTGTGGTTTGTGGTTTTTTGTCATCAAATGCAAATTGCACCATCGAGGAGGAAGGAAAAAAATCAGAGCCACGCTGAGCTCCCAGAATCCTGTTTGGCTCGAACCCTCCTGTCAAATCTGACATCTTTACGTGTTTTTATTTCTCCCAAAATGACGGCGATGCCATTCGAGACGTGATTTAGCTCGAACCTCAGCGCGCTGGATCACTGCCGTAAGGACCGAGACAGAAAAACAGAATTAAAGAAGAGATCAAAACCCCGTTCTGACCCCACCTCCAGCAGGGGGCGCAGCGAGCCGGGGGTTAACCTCCAGCAGCACTGCTCTGTCTGATCTGTTCAGTCAGTGTTTGTCCGTTCAGAGCTCGGACATCTTCAGCCTTCAGGTGTGAGTTCTTTTCTTTTCTGAGCTGGTGCTGGTGCTGCTGGTGGTTGGTTCTGTGATGGTTCCGCCGCGGCGGGCGTGAGCGACGTTCTAAAGGCGGTTCTGATTTTCATATGTAAACACGGCGAGCGGGCAGCGGCTCGGGACAGAAGAGAAGCCCTTTCAGCCGGCCGGCGCGGCCCGCGTTTCTGACGAGGCGCTGATGAAAAGCCGTGTGACGGGTGGGAACGCCGGCCGACTGAATACTGACCTGTTTACATCGGGAAGGTTTCTACGGAAACCCTTTGCTTAACGTTCACTCTGTTTATACAGCGGTTCACACTCATCACTCTGGAGCTGATCACTCAAATAATCAGACTTTTATTTTGTAATCAACGCAGATTCTGATGATACAACAAAGTCCATTCAGGCTTTCCTCTGATTGGTTTGTATGAAATTAAACAGACTTTTATTTTGAAGGTGGAGTGTGACGACGTGCTGACGAAGGAAGAACAGATCTACCTCCTCGTCAACGCCAAGAGGAAGTGTGAGAAGTCCATCAAATCACGACACAAACAAGCAGGTGAGAACATCAGAACCTCCAAAAACCCAAATCAAACGCAGAACCTGAGTCACACATGTGAGTCCAACAACTGGTTCCAAGAACAAGACAAGGTTCTCTTTGCATCTCTGACCTTCACAGTCCCCAGATCTTAATGCCATAGAGTATGATGATCTACAGAAATGGACCAGCAGGTCTGGAGAACCTGGTGGAACCCATACCAATGCTGTGGTTCTAAAAGCCTCCTACCGTACGTGGTCTTCTCTTATAAAGTGGAGATTTAATGTACATATCTGAAGATAAAATGACGTTCATCCTGAAGACCTGAATATTTGAAGGTTCTGTTCATCGTGAGGAACACTCTTGGTTACGTGCTGTGGTCAGAGCAGATGGATGATGTTCTCATGTCCTGAGCCATGTTCATCACCTGAAGTTCTGGGGATTGTGATATTTGGCGGCCTCTGTGGTGGAACGGTGGAACTGCAGCCCGTCTGCCGATAGCCTCTCTGTGCCGGTCCTCTGACGGAACCCTGTCCGTGGTGCCGTTGGGTTTGGGACACGGCCCACAGGTCCACAGAGCTGGTGGTTGAAGTGTCGTTGGAGTGTTTGGAGGAACTTGTGTCTCCTGAGTTTAGCTGAACGGAACCTTTCGGTGTGTTAATGTGAAGTGATGGTGATTGAGTCTCAGCCAAAGCTGACAGGACGCGTTAGCGCTGGCACGTCTCATTTAGGAAACGAGGGAAGACAGCGGCCGGCCCTCCCTCAGCCCTCAGCCCTCAGCCCTCAGCCCTCAGCCCTCAGCCCACACTCATTCACATCCACCCCTGCACCGGCCCGGGGATCCGTTTAACATCCCAGTCCCTCGTTACCTTCAGATTTCACTGATCTAAAGGAAAATAATGCAGAGAGACGGACGGACAGGGATAGGAACCGGGATAGGAACCGGGTTATGCTGTGTGCTGGGTTCAGACTTTATAAAACAATAAGATGGGTTTGAATTAAAGGTGAGGGTGAGGATAAGCGTCTGCTCAGTGGAACGTTCAGAGGGGTTTTGGAGGACGTGGAGGGGACGTGGAGGACGTGGAGGGGACGTGGAGGGGACGTGGAGGACGTGGAGGGGACATGGTGGACGTGGAGGACGTGGAGGGGACGTGGTGGACGTGGAGGACGCGGAGGGGACGTGGAGGACGTGGGGGACGTGGAGGACGTGGAGGACTTGGAGGGGACGTGGTGGACGTGGAGGACGTGGAGGGGACGTGGAGGACGTGGAGGGGACGTGGTGGACGTGGAGGACGTGGTGGGGACGTGGAGGGGACGTGGAGGACGTGGGGGACGTGGAGGGGACGTGGAGGACGTGGGGGACGTGGAGGGGACGTGGAGGACGTGGAGGACGTGGAGGGGACGTGGAGGGGACGTGGAGGACGTGGAGGGGACGTGGAGGACGTGGAGGGGACGTGGGGGACGTGGAGGACGTGGAGGGGACGTGGTGGCGCGCCGTGGCGCTCTCTGTTTATTTTAAAGTCTGGATGGATTTTCACTTTTTTACGAGTGTGTGGCAGCGGGAATCAGATCATAAGCAATCATACACTGCATCCTCACCACCACCACCACCCAGCAACCACCACCTCCACCCACCACCCCCCACCCCCCACCACCACCAAGCAACCACCACCTCCACCCACCACCTCCACCCACCTCCACCCACCACCCACCACCACCTCCACCCCCAACCCCCCAGCAACCAGCAACCAGACGCTTTAATGACGCAACCACAACAAAGAGACAGAAAACACGCTCTCAGTTCCAAACCTCACACACACACACACACACACACACACACAGAGACACAGAGACGGACATGCAGAGGACACACACACACACACACACACACACACACACAGACGGATATGCAGAGGACACACACACACACACACACAGACAGACATGCAGAGGACACACACACACACACACACACACAGACGGACATGCAGAGGACACACACACACACACAGACGGACATGCAGAGGACACACACACACACACACACACAGATGGACATGTAGAGGACACACACACACACACACACAGATGGACATGTAGAGGACACACAGACACCCACACACACACAGACGGATATGCAGAGGACACACACACACACAGATGGACATGCAGAGGACACACACACACAGACACAGACAAAACGCAGAGGACACACACACACACACACACACACACACAGACGGACATGCAGAGGACACACACACACACACACAGATGGACATGCAGAGGACACACACACACACACAGACACAGACAAAACGCAGAGGACACACACACACACACACACACACACACAGATGGACATGCAGAGGACACACACACACAGACACAGACAAAACGCAGAGGACACACACACACACACACACACACACACAGATGGACATGCAGAGGACACACACACACACACACACACAGACACAGACAAAACGCAGAGGACACACACACACAGAGTTACATACAGATAAGAGTGTGTGTTCTGTAACTCTGTTCTAAAGGGTTCCACAGAGCTCCAGCACACTGATCTGAATACAGCAGTCCTTCATTTGCAGATGTGTGTGTGTGTGTGTGTGTGTGTGTGTGTGTGTGTTTCCATGCACTCTTCAGTCTCACTCGGCCGTTGAAGCGGTGGGTTATTATTAGACGTTCCGTGTCGGATTGTTTGCCCATCGCGGTTTGAGAGTTAGCAAACGGCTAGCTGAGTCGGGTTTAGCTATTCTTGTCTCCCCTCAGACCTCGGACGTCCTGTTTGTTGTTCTTGCGTCCAGGCGAGGCTCGAGACCGGACACACACCCAAAAACAACACCGAACAAGCTCCTCATTGAGGAGGACGAGCAGGCGTCCGCGTCCTGGGTGTGAAAACAGATCTGTGGAGACGGGGGGCGCTGTGCACACCGACGCTAATTCAGACCTCAGAAAGAACCCCAGAACCTCGGCTGGACGTTAGCCTGCACCGTCCCCCCGTCCCCCCGCTCATCAGCTCCGTTAATGTGGACTCATTAAACCAGGTTAACGTGACTTTGCTCGCTCGGCCGTCCACCGCGGGTCAGAGCTCCCGGTTCCACAGGGTCCGATGGTTCTAGACTCTAATGAAACATCAAGTGTCCAATAAAATAACACGTTCTTCATTTAATCAATTAATTAAAACTAGAACAATGAAAGATATCAATAATATCCATTCATTATCTTCAGCTTTATCCTCTATTGGGGTCGCGCGGGGGGGGGGGGGTGTTCCCCATGCCCATCCAGGGGAGAACGTTTCAGGCGCTGGGCAGATACACCCAGGACAGGGGGCAATCTATCACTGGGCACACACTCACTCACACACACACACTCTATATGGGGCAATTTGGAGAACTCAATTGACTTGATCCATGTTTTTGGACTGTGGGAGGAAACCGGAGAACCCGGAGGAAACCCACGCGGACACGGGGAGAACATGGAAACTCCACCCAGATGGGGATTCGAACCGGGAATCCCTAGTGCTGAGAGGAGAACATGCTAAACCACTAAGCCACCACCGTGCCACCCGCACGTTCCTAATTTAATCAATTAAATTAAAACTAAACAATGACAGACATCAATAATCGATCTTTTTTGATTCATTTGTTTAATTAATCTGAGAATCTCACGGTCAGGCGTTTGATCTCAGAGTCCAGACTCAGATTCATGTTTTTTTTGATCTGACGTCTTGGTTTTGGTTTCTTTGTGAGTTCTGATTGAAGCTCGGGACGTTGGACGGTGGAATGTAAACAGAACTGATGGATAATCTGAAGTTTAAAGTCACCTTCACCAAGAAGAAGAACCGTCACACAGACGGATTATTAAAGTCTCTCAGTCACACTATAAAAAACATTCTGCTGAGTCGGAACCCGTGAGGCCCTGCAAAACCCCAAACCTCAACGTCTTCAGAGGGAACGGAGACGTGGACCGTGAGACCATCAGACCATCGGGTCCTCGTTTGACGTTTCAGGATATTAGAACCTCACTGCGGGTTCTTTATAGAATCGCAGGAAAGACAAATATTTAAGACAAACCCGAGATGACATCATCAATAACCACAGGTTCATTTTGGGAAGCGCTTCTGGGTTTGGTTTGGAGGGGAATGCTGGGTAATCTCGGGCTCCTGGATGGCTGGAGCTAAAAGCGGCGCGCTCCGGTAGGTGGGCTCGGGGGGCTCGCCGCGTTCCGCCGACGGCTCTCTGGGGAACTTGTGGTCGCTGTTATTTTAGAGGCTCGCTAAACGAAAGACAGAGCTGCAGTCTTTAATTACGCGCGTTGGAGTGATGGCGCGGTGGACTCTTCTGGACGCTCCGTCGGTCGGTCAGTGTGTGTTTTTATTCTACAGACGGGCGATTATGCAGCAGCTGGTTTTAATAAGCTCCATATCGATGCAGAAAACCCACGGGGGGCGGGGCCAGCGAGCTGTGGGAATCGCAGCAGATCGGCCTCATTATCATCCACACACACACACACACACACACACACACACACACACTCCACATATGAGAACGTTTTAAAAGTGCAAATGCATCAAAACACTGTGGCCTCAATCATTCGGGCTGTTTGAATGGGAAGCAGTCGGTGCCCGGGCCGGCGTGCGGTTCCGTAATTACACGCTGCAGTCGACTGATGTTGGTGTGGTGGCTGGGAAAACCCTCTCACATGGGCCTCGTCTCAAATCACACACCGTGACCTAATACTCTAAACTATTTACTATCTAGTGGTGGAGAACACACTTTTAAGTGGGATCCAGCTTCAGAGCCTCATTAAAATCCAATCCCTCTAATGAGGGAGGCCCGCTAACGAAGCATCCGCGCCCCCCCCCCCCGGACATCTCCGATCGACCAGCAGCCCTTGGTCCTTGCCTCTTTAGGTTTGCGCTGATGTGAGGACGCCCCCGTGCAGAGTGTGAAATCATCATCACATCCATTTCCAAAACTCTGGATGGACACAAACGTCATCCCCGTAACATCCTGCAGGACTGCAGAAGCACTGGACCAATAGAAATCCAGGTTGTGTTCATTAACTCTGAGCTGTTGGTCTCATT
>JAFMOC010000270.1:317500-335000 GCA_019802505.1 Corydoras sp. C115
TGACCTCGGTTCCTCGGTTCCTCGGTTCCTCGGTTCTGTGATCAGATGTTTCTCTGATGTTGGAGTAATTAATGGATATTTAAATGCGGTCGTTTCAGGAAGCTGCTGAAGTCGACTCTGGTGCTGATGCCGCTCTTCGGCGTCCACTACATCGTCTTCATGGCGATGCCCTACACCGAGGTGTCGGGGGTTCCGTGGCAGATCCAGATGCACTACGAGATGCTCTTCAACTCCTTCCAGGTAAAATCCCCAAACACTCAACACCTCACCAACACAAGTATGTGGACAGAACCAGAATTAGCAGAGTGTGTGTGTGTGTGTGGGGGGGGGGGGGGGGGGGGGGTGCATGTCCCAGGGTTCTGAAATGTGAAGATTTATTTTATTAATGAAGTTCTGTGTGCAAAACCTAAATATTTATTCATATATTTATATTATTGAATTACAATTACATATTTAATTAAACACTTTGATAATTCATGTTGCTTTGAACGAAAGGCGCCTTAAATAAAATATATTATTAATAATAAAGTGCTTTAAATCTATTTTTAAATTCGATCTGAATCTTCAGCTCCCATTAAAATCAGAGCTGCTTTCTGTAGAATTTCTGTAGAATTCAAAGGAAAATCACGAGTTCATCCAAAAGAAAGCATTTAAAACCTAAAGCACTGAACCAATTTAATAAATATTCAAACTGAAAATAAATCAAAGGCTTCGTTTCTGTAAATTAAATTAATGAGCGTTCCGTCTGCGTTCAGGAGAATTATTATAACCTGTTCTGGACTTTTCTACACGTTCTTAACGAGGCCTTTTATTTTGATAATTATTAATCATTTAGAATCGGATGTCTTTGTGACCGAGCGTCGTTAACGCAGAGTGACCGTCTTAATGACTGATGATGTAATCAGGTGTTAATTAGGTGTGACTCTATGTTGAAAGTTCTCTTTGATCTTGATGGATGTGATGACTGACGTTCTCTTTGATCTTTCTGCAGGGTTTCTTTGTTGCCATTATATACTGCTTCTGTAACGGAGAGGTGAGCTGATGCAGCAGAGCTGTGGCTTTAACGACCTTTAATTAGTCTGAGGGTGGCTTAGTGGTTGGCATGTTCTCCTCTCAGCACTGGGGATTCCCGGTTCGAATCCCCATCTGGGTGGAGTTTCCATGTCCTCCCCGTGTCTGCGTGGGTTTCCTCCGGGTTCTCCGGTTTCCTCCCAAAGTCCAAAAACATGGATCAAGGGCAATTGAGTTCTCCAAATTGCCCCATATAGAGTGTGTGTGTGTGAGTGAGTGTGTGTCCAGCGATGGATTGGCGTCCTGTGCTGGGTGTATCTGCCCAGCGCCCGAAACGTTCTCCCCTGGATGGACATGGGGGAACCCCCCCCCCCCACCGTGACCCTCATAGAGTATAAAGCTGAAGATAATGAGTGGATGATTAATTAGTCTGATTAATCACCCCATGGTTGTGTGATGAGACACTGTGTGTTGTGGTTTCAGGTTCAGGGCGAGATAAAGAAGACGTGGAGCCGGAGGACGCTGGCGCTGGACTTTAAGCGTAAGGCTCGCAGTGGGAGCAACACCTACAGCTACGGACCCATGGTCTCCCACACCAGCGTGACCAACGTCACCTCCCGCCAGCGGGACGCCGCCACGCGCCTCGCCCCCAACCCCGCCCCCAACCCCGCCCCCGCCCCCCCCAACGGGCACCGGAACCTCCCGGGATACGTCAAGAACGGCTCGGTGTCGGACCAGTCCGCCCCGTCCTCGGCTCACGAACTCCACGTCCAGGAGGACGAGCCGTCCCGGAGCGCCGCGGACGACAAACCCGCGCCGCTGGTGGAGGAGGAGCGAGAGACGGTCATGTGACCGCCCGCCGACCCGCGGGTCCATGGGCGCCACGGCGGACTGACTGGACCTTCGTAACTCAGGATGGACGAGGAGATGCTGACGGAGAACCCGCCGTCCCCGCGACGCTAACGCCGCCGCGGGATTCCGATTCATCTCACCGCCCACGTCCGTGCAGACTTGAGCCAAATGTGCAAATAGGGGTGTTAGCATTTAGCATTGTAGTTGCGAGAGTAAAACAACGCTGTGATGTTGGATTCCAGCGTAAAAGTCCCGCCACGCTAGTCAGCGTCAGGGCTAAATCTGTTAGCATCGTTGCTAAACGTCCGACGGGACCATGTGACTTCACGTCCAAAGAGTCCACACGTCATCTCTTGATTTGTGAGCTTCGTCGCTGTTAGCGCTTCTTCTTCTTCTTCTTCTGATGATGATGATGATGATGATGAAGAAACATCAAAGGCTTAGCTTGCTAACTTTCGCAGATTTCTGAGATTTTAATTTCTGTTGAAGATTCCGCGACGTTCAGAAGCCGCACGCTGAAAACAACCCGCCTTCATTTAGGATTGAAGTCCCCGCTCGTTAGCCTAACGAGCATGCTAATGTTTACCATTATCCGTCGTTTTAAATCATTCAACGAACAAGTCGTATTTCATCTGTAAACGTTTACAAAACACAGAAAAAAGAGCTCAAAAATCAGCTGCTAGCATTAGCAATTACGTAGCTAACATAGCATGCTACCAGCTGACTGATCCGAATCATCTCATTAATATTAATCATCAGACGGTTACAGGTTTTACGACGTTTTACTCTTTATTTTAGCATTTAGCTAGTTAGTACCCTGCTAACCACATAGCACCTTACGACCGCTAACGGGCTAATGCTAACGCGAGCGTGGATTTTTAATGAGTTCTTCGTTTCCGTCAGATCTTTAAACTGATTAATTAAACGGGGTCTCAGTTTTTCGGGTTCTGAGGCCAAAGCTATTTAGTTTTCAAAATAAAAGTCATCGGTGTGATGTTTCAAACGTCTTTGCTGAAGCATTAGCTTTTTGCGACGTGGAGCGTGAAGCTCGAAGCTTCAAATGAAGATCATGCGCGTCACCGCTAACTAACTCTGCTAATCACTCTGCTCGTTAATTCACCAGCTCGTTAGCTAAATACAATACATACTAGCCAGCAGGCATGTTGGTTAGTTAATAACAAATCATTTTAAAAATGACACAAAAGCAACACTGCTAACTTACTATTAATAAACTAAAAAATAAAAATGAAAGTTAGCATAGCTGCGCAAATTCGAATGAACATAGCTGCCCTTTGCTAGCCCAACTATAAATAAATGATAACTACTGAAGTTACGATCTGGAAATCCAAAGAACTGAACGCAGTAAGCTAGAGATCGACTCTGTAACAGTTTATCTTCATTAAAATAAATTAACGTTAACGTTAACGTTGACTCATTCAACCAGCGGCCCGCGCTCATCCGCCGCTGAGGCGCCGTGAGGTCGGCGACCGAGCACTCAGCGACGCCTCATCAGCGCCACCTCAGGACAGTTCGGTCACAATTATAAAACAAACCCGCTGAGCTAGCATCGCTAAACAGCTAGCTTCCACGTGACATTTGTATTTAATGATTTAGTTTTCTGTTAGAGTTTTAATTATTATTTTTCAGGCTTGTAGCTAATTTAGCTAAAAAGTTTAGATTAATCGGTTTTAATCTAAAAAATTTTATAAATAAATAAATAATTAATTAAAAGTTAAAACAGGAAGCTGTATAAACGTCAGGCTCTGTTTTTAATATTAAACTGACAGAAGTCGTAACGGCGTGCGCGGCGCGTTTGTTGCTTGTTTCGGAACATGTGGGGTGTTTAATCGTTTCTGATGTTATTGATCGTGTTGGTGTTTTATTCTCTTATAGATTCTGTTCTGACCTTTAAACATTCCTCTGTATGAAAAAAAGAAAGCTGATCTATTTAAATGAAGTTTATAAAATGTTAGCGTCTGATTATTAGCACCTTACGTGTTTCGTCTGTACTTTAAAATCGTGTGATGTTTATATTGTCTTTATTTTTGTTACGTATAGAGCCTCATCTCGCTGTGAAGCAGACGCGGTTACGCTCTGTTTGTTTTACTGACCAAGAAACCAAGAACCCAAGAACCCATCTGTGTTGCACAAAAAATAAACTCAGTGTTTACAGTTCACCACGCGGCTTTAAAACGTCCAGTTATTTATTAATCATTTATTTTATATTAATATAATTATATTTATAAAGCGTTTTTATAATAGAACATCAACACAAAGCACCGCTACAGTGTTACGCCTTTAAACCCCAAAGAGCAAGACAGAGCGACAGTGGCAAGACAAAACCTGTGGGAGGACCAAGGCTCAGTGGAGGACAGCGAGACATCAGTACACATCAAAGTTTAACTGAACATCATGAATGAGTGAATCTGATGTCACACACATTCATCACATTCATCACACTTTCATCACACATTCATCACATTCGTCACACATTCATCACATTCATCACACATTCATCACATTCATCACACGTTCATCACATTCATCACACATTCATCACACGTTCATCACATTAATCACACATTCATCACACGTTCATCACACTCATCACACATTCATCACACGTTCATCACATTAATCACACATTCATCACACGTTCATCACACATTCTTCACACTCATCACACATTCATCACACTCATCACACATTCATCACACATTCATCACACATTCATCACATTCATATCACATTCATCACACGTTCATCACATTCATCACACGTTCATCACACTCATCACACATTCATCACACATTCATCACACGTTCATCACACTCATCACACATTCATCACACATTCATCACATTCATCACACGTTCATCACACATTCATCACATTCATCACACGTTCATCACACTCATCACACTCATCACACATTCATCACACATTCATCACACGTTCATCACACTCATCACACATTCATCACATTCATCACACGTTCATCACATTCATCAGACGTTCATCACACTCATCACACGTTCATCACACGTTCATCACATGTTCATCACACTCATCACACGTTCATCACACGTTCATCACATGTTCATCACACGTTCATCACGTTCATCACACGTTCATCACACGTTCATCATGAAGTGATCTGAACTCTGCGACGACGTTCAAAGGGTCAAAACTTTCCATCCATTCATTATCTTCTGCTTTATCCTCTATAAGGGTCGCGGGGGGAAGGGGGGGGGTTCCCCATGCCCATCCAGGGGAGAATGTTTCGGGCGCTGGGCAGATACACCCAGGACAGGGGGCAATCCATCACTGGACACACACTCACTCACACATACACGCACGCATACACACTCTATATGGGGCAATTTGGAGAACTCAATTAACTTGATCCATGTTTTTGGACTGTGGGAGGAAACCGGAGAACCCGGAGGAAACCCACACAGACACGGGGAGGACATGGAAACTCCACCCAGATGGGGATTCGAACCGGTAATCCCTAGTGCTGAGAGGAGAACATGCCAAACCACTAAGCCACCGTGCCGCCGGTCAAAACTTTCATTTTCCTTTAATTAAATATTAATATTAATAGCTAATTGTAAGTTTTCTGTTAAACTCCTGATGAGGGTGAGCTGAGTGCACATCAGATTGAGAAGCTCAGGTGTTCAGGTGACGTGTTTGGAGTAAAAATGACCCTGGTGCTTTAACATGTTCTCCACAGGAAACACATTGGAATGCCACATTTTTCTTTCTTTGCTTTTCTTTTATTTCATCTGGTTTTCTCTTTAAAATATTTATACTTAAATACAAAATACTCATTACAGTGATCTGATATAAAGTCTGTACTGTGAACCACGTTTTATATGTCATTAATTTGAATTTGTATAATTAGAAGTAGGTGGAGCGTCAGGGACGTGAACCGATGAGCGGCAGCTGAGAGCTAACGAGGATGTTACTGCAGAAAGTCGTTTACTGAAAGCTTTCATTTATTTACATTACGATACAAACATATAAAATACGAAGCCGTCCGGAGACTCACGACTCGAACCTTTAGCACGCTCACTTCTTGGTGGCTTTTTTGGCACCGTCGCTCTTCTCTTTGCTGTCCTGGTTGTTTTTTTTACTCTTGCCTCCCTCTGCGTTGTTCTTGTCCCCGTTCTCTTTTTTCGTCTCCTCTCCTTTGCCCTCTTTGGCGTCCTTTCCTTCCTTCTTTCCTTCTTTCTCTTTTTTCTTCTTCTCCTCCACCTTTGCGGACACCGTGTTCACCTCCTCCTCCTTCTTCACCTCCACTTTCGCTGCTGCAAAAAAAAAAAAACACACAGTGAGGAGAAGAGCAGCAGTGTTACAGACAGATATAGATATATATATATACATATATATATATATAAACACAGGGGTGAGGTAGCTCAGGGGTTAGGGGGTTGGACCATCAATCAGAAGGTTGTGGGTTCAGATCCTCATCAACCCTGTACTCTGACCACCAATCGAGAACGGAAGGGGGATGTAAGACGCTTTGGATGAAAGTGTCTGCTAAATGGACAAATTATACCAAACTGTACTATATTATACTATACTATGTTATACTATACTATATTATACTATACTATGCTATACAGTACTATATTATACTATACTATACTATACAGTACTATACTATGCTATACAGTACTATACTATACTGTACTATACTGTGCTATACGGTACTGTGCTATATTATACTGTGCTACACTATGCAGTACTACAGAATACTATACTGTACTGTGCTATACTATACTGTGCTGTGCAGTACTATACTATACTGTGCTATGCGGTACTATACTATACTGTGCAGTACTATACTGTACTATACTATACTGTGCTATGCGGTACTATACTATACTGTGCTATACTATGCAGTACTACAGAATACTATACTGTGCTATACTATACTGTGCTATGCAGTACTATACTATACTATGCTATAATATACTATACTCTGCTATGCAGTACTATAATGTGCTATACTATGCAGTACTACAGAATACTATACTATACTGTGCTATACTATACTGTGCTATGCAGTACCATACTATACTGTACTATACTATACTGTGCTATAATATACTATACTCTGCTATGCGGTACTATACTATACTATACTGTGCTATACTATGCAGTACTACAGAATACTATACTATACTGTGCTATACTATACTATGCAGTACTATACTGTACTATACTATACTGTGCTATAATATACTATACTCTGCTATGCGGTACTATACTATACTATACTGTACTATACTATACTGTCTTATAATATACTATACTGTGCTATACTACACTGTGCTGGTGTTATGAAACTGTTCCAACACTACGGAACGCTGGCGTGTTCTCATGTGGAGGATCTGATGTGAACTCAAGTGTTTAATAATAAAAGCCGTTCTGGTTGATGGAGTTCAGCTGCTGATGTTCAGAGCAGCCCCCCCCCCCCACATGTCCTAATAAAATGTCCTGAATCTGTCTTTCTAATCTGTGTCTGTGATGGACGCCGTGGCTCTTGGTTAATGATGGAGTAAGCTGTTGTTGGGCGCGTGGCGTGGTTCAGATGTTGCGCGGCGCTGTAGCCTGTAGCCGCGTTACGTAACGACTCATTAACATACGCTGCTCTTTTCCCGTGGCGTCTTCCTGCTGTTTACCTCCTCACGCTTCACTGCACCACCACCTTCATAACACAAACTGCCTCCACCTTCACAGCGCCATGTCCTCGTGTTCCGTATGGAGAACGGGACGGGGGATCAGAGCTGAAGGTTCTCCACACTCTGCACAGGATGGCACTTCACTACGAAGCCATTAAAGGTGATTGAGACTAAATGAACACCACCACTGGTTTTGTATCAAACACTCTATAGTACAGCCAGTTAGTTCTAGTACAGTTCCTGTACAGTTCTATGATTTGGTTCTGGTGGACGTTCCACTGACCGGTGAAGTGAAGGTTCTAGTGAAGGTTCTAGTGAAGGTTCTTCTGCGTGCTGAGTTCCTGTATATTTGAAGTTTTTTCATGTGATGGTTCTTCACACTACTAAAGTGTGGGGCGTGTCCCAGGGCTGTGAATAATGAGAACCCACCGAGGAACATGGTGCAAGAAATATTTGGACATGTTCTCAGACCCGGCCCCAGTCACACAGCACTAAATGCTCCCTCTGGAACACTTAAAGAGCCCAATTACAGCTCGTTAAACCCTAATTACCACCACAATTATGTCATGGGTCACCCAAGGTCATGTGTTCCTCAGAGCTGAGCTGCTGTTTTTGGATGGAGCTGAAGTCACTGGTGCCAGTTTGCTTCTCTCAGACTCTGAACCACGCAGAGATGCCAGCCCACGCTCACACCGACCACTGGGGTGGCAGCAGAGGGGTACCGCTCACCGGGCTGAGCTGCCGTTACTGAAACTAATAAAGCAGGGTGACCAGGTGGCATCATGTGACACTTAACAGCTGGCACTGCCACTAATGATCTCCAAATGTCTGCTGGTCACATGTGCAGAGAACCTGGAACAGAGAGGGCAGGGTACACCCTGAACACCGGCTGGCATGGGGCACGGAATCTCTGAGGTAACCCAACCAACCAAACGCAGCGCGCCAATGACGCCAACGGGACGCAGGGACAAACAGCGGGAGATGGGCTTCAGGTCGAACCGAGGAACCGAGGAACTGTGGAACTGAGGAACCGAGGAACCGAGGAACTGAGGAACTGTCTCAGGAATTACAGAGAAATAAATTTAAAGGATAAAAACTCAGACGATAAAGAAGTGAAACTGAAACTGAAGTTGAACTAACGCAGAACCAACAGAGACCTGAATGAGAACTCTGAGGAGACGAAGAACTAAAGTGAAGGAAAGATGAAGATAGAGTTCAATAAACATGAAGTGATGCACAGTGCAGTTAAAGGGTTAAATAATGGACCTGTATGCTGTGGGGGGGGGGGGTCAAGCAGAGGACTAAGAGGGATTAAGGGGAACTTCCTAAAGTCCCTGCTAAGGTTCCCAGAACTTCGAGAGCAAAGATGAGAAGATGAAGGAGAAGGTTTTTATTAAATCTCAAACACAGAGACAAACCGAGGGACCAGGAGAACCTACAAAACCTCACCTCTGATGATGTCATCACCGGAAAACCTGCATGACATCATAAGACGTGAACCAATGGAAAACAGTTGTGCAGCAGATTACAGACAGGAAGTAGAGACGGAAACAGGAAGATGAATCAGACAGACAGGTGTACGGCGTGGGCGGGGCACTTCTCATGCGGCCTCGTTCTGAGCGTTGTGATTGGTCACCTCGTCCTCTTCACTGAGAGCAGGAAGTGGATTAGAGTCGCGCGTCTGCACGTGCTCAGAGACGCTGGGAATCGCTGACAGAGCAGAAACACAGGTCAGGAACACAGACGGGTTCTAAAGGTTCTAAAGGTCTAAAGTTCTAAAGGTAAGGAAAGTTCTAAAGGTAAGGAAAGTTCTAAAGATAAGGAAAGTTCTAAAGGTTCTAAAGGCAGTAAAGAGGGAGGGTACAGGGTTTATGTCTGAAGTCTTGAGAACATGTTAAAGTTTAAATGTAGACTGGTTTGTGGATGTGCTGGGATAGGCCTCACCTCCCGGGATCTCGGTGAGCTCGTTGAGGGGCGGAACCGTCTCCAGCGTGTTGGCGTAGTTCTTGGCCGCCAGACGCTGAGCGTGCCGCGCCTCGATCTCCTTCTTGGTTCGAGGAACTCGACATTTAAAGATGCAGCAGAGCGTGATGACTGCGGAGAACACAGAACCCGCTCAGAACCAGAACCCACTCTCAGAACCCACTCTCAGAACACAGAACCCGCTCAGAACCAGAACCAGCTCTCAGAACCCGCTCACAGAACCCACTGTCAGAACCAGAACCCGCTCGCAGACCACAGAACCTGCTCTCAGAACACAGAACCCGCTCATAGAACACAGAACCCGCTCTCAGATGTCCTGAAAAAACTAATCAATAATGAGGTCCCAGCCGTCGCCATGGCGACTCCAAACTGACCTGACCATCAGCGCTACAGCAGCTACAGCTGACCGGACGGACACCCGCTCAGCATGACTGCTGGGATAGGCCCCAGAACCCCTAGTGATCTTAATTATAACACATGCCTTAAAATCTTATTGATTCCCCTCTGCGTCGCCATGGAGACGGACAAACATCATCAACAACACACACACACACACACACACACACACACATCAACATTAATAAATACAGTGTGTGTGTGTGTGTGTGTGTGTGTGTGTGTGTGTGTGTGTGTGTGATTACTCATCCAATCACAGTCCACTATGATTATCTTTAAACTAAATCTGATCATGAACTTCCAATCAGAGTTCAGCATTAACACACACACACACACACACACACACACACACACACACACACACACACACACACACACACACACACACTGAGGAACACTTACTGATGGCCAGAATGAACATGGAGAAGATGCCCACCACCTGCCAGAGCCTCAGTCCCCAGAACACCACGGTCTCAGAGGTGATGGGGTCGGGTTTGGGGGGGGGCTCAGTGGGGAGGAGCTAAAAACCAGAAACACAAAGGAAGCATTAGATTAAAGACTGAGAGTCAGGTGATCAGAACCTGATCCGGATCTTCATCATCTTCATCATCATCATCATCATCATCATCATCATCATCAGCAGCAGCAGCAGCAGCACTGTGGCGCCCCCGCTGGTGGGTGTGGATTAGCAGGCGGTTGAAGGTGTAGGAGCTGGTTTATTTTTCCATGCTGATGATGATGATGATGATGATGGGTTCCGCTGTGGAACGTTCCAGAATAATGATGTAAAGGGATCTGACACCATCCTCCACCCTGACCTTTAACACTGACCCCGTGCCATTTCAGTTAGCCGTGTTAGCGCTCCGCCCCGCCCATTAGCCGCGGTGTTACCTTCCACCGACTGGAAAGTTCACCGAGCGCTAAATCAGCATTCACCTCCAACCTCACACACACACACACACACACACACACACACACACACACACACACACACACACACACACACACACACACACACACACACAGACCTGAAGACGCCGCAGCGCTAACACGGTAGAATGTGGGCGGAGCATACGAACATTAAACAGTCCACTCAGGGGGTCGATAAAGAGGAACACACTGCAACACCAACGCTAAAGTACGGGGGGGGACGAGCTAACAGCCCTGAGAGCCGTTTCCACATAGCTTTACAGATCCTCATCCTCGTCTTCATCCTCATCCTCAAGCTCTAATCTTCATCCTCATCTTCATCCTCAAGCTCTAATCTTCATCCTCATCCTCAAGCTCTAATCTTCATCCTCATCTTCATCCTCATCTTCATCCTCATCTTCATCCTCATCTTCATCCTCACACTCTAATCCTCATCCTCATCCTCACGCTCTAATCCTCATCTTCATCCTCACGCTCTAATCCTCATCTTCATCCTCACACTCTAATCCTCATCTTCATCCTCAAGCTCTAATCCTCATCCTCGTCTTCATCCTCATCTTCATCCTCACGCTCTCATCCTCATCCTCACACTCTAATCCTCATCCTCACGCTCTAATCCTCATCCTCATGCGCTCATCTTCATCCTCACGCTCTCATCCTCATCCTCACACTCTAATCCTCATCCTCACGCTCTAATCCTCATCCTCATCCTCATCCTCACGCTCTAATCCTCATCCTCATCCTCATCCTCACGCTCTAATCCTCATCCTCATCCTCATCCTCACACTCTAATCCTCATCCTCATCCTCACGCTCTAATCCTGACAGATTATCAGGTGTTGAAGTGAGGTGTTAATCTGACGCAGCTCTTCACGTCTTCATTGTTTTTTTTATTTTATTTGATGTTTATAATCTTTTTCTAATCCGTACTCAGCGGCGCCCCCTGTAGGGTGGAGGACGAGTGTAGCACTGAGCGTGCAGCAGGACGGCCCTCGGGACGCTCACATGGCTTTTATTTATTATAGTATGGTGTCTGTCTCCGTCTCCTCCCCCTCATGGACGCCCTGTGATTCCAGCTTACAGCTGGAGCGAGGACGCCGGCTGAACGAGCGAGCGGCGAGACGGAGAGGACGAGGACGAGGACGAGGACGAGGTGGAGTGGAAGCATTAAAGTCTTACCGCGGGATCCGGGACTTGAGCGGCGGCGTTGAAGACGTAATGGGAGATGAGGACGGCGGCGGCGCTCACCACGGCCGGCACCAGCGTCGGAGGAGCGTGTGCAGGACAGTCCATCGCCATGCTGCCTCCCTCACGCTCCACTCTGCTCCTCCCCCCGCCCGCCCGCCCGCCCGCCCTGACACAACCGCAGCAATAACGCTGATTAACGACCCAACAACTGCCTCCTCCTCACACAGCCTCCTCACACAGCCTCCTCACACAGCCTCCACGCTCTCAGACCTCCTCGCTCTCTCAAACCTCTACGCTTAAACCTCCTCACTCTCTCAGACCTCCTCGTTCTCTGACCTCCTCGTTCTCAGACCTCCTCGTTCTCAGACCTCCTCGCTCTCAGACCTCCTCACTCTCTCAGACCTCCTCACTCTCTCAGACCTCCTCACTCTCTCAGACCTCCTCGTTCTCAGACCTCCTCGTTCTCAGACCTCCTCGTTCTCTGACCTCCTCGTTCTCAGACCTCCTCGTTCTCTGACCTCCTCGCTCTCTCAGACCTCCTCGCTCTCAGACCTCCTCGCTCTCTCAGACCTCCTCGTTCTCAGACCTCCTCGTTCTCAGACCTCCTCGCTCTCTCAGACCTCCTCGCTCTCAGACCTCCTTGTTCTCTGACCTCCTCGCTCTCTCAGACCTCCTCGCTCTCAGACCTCCTCGCTCGCTCAGCCTCGCTCCTCTAACGCAGTAACACTCTGCTCCCACCGTCCAGTCGAGAACCACAGCAGCATTAATTAATTAACGACCGGTGTGGTTTACAGCCCGCGGCGCGAGGCATCATGGGACTTTTATAGCAGCAGCAGGAGGAGGGCGGGGTGCGGTGGGGGTGGGGGGGCGTGGGGGGGGGGATCAGGTGTCATGTTCCGGCGGTTATTGATCCCGTTGGGACGTCAGAGAAGCTTTTCTGAGTGGATTTCTATCGACTCTGTAAATATAGAGCCAGAGACGCTGTTTATCTGGAACAAACAACACGGGACGCTCTAGAACCAGCAAGAGGGGACACACATGGCACCTGCATGAACCGTCAGGACATCAGTGTATCCGTGTGTGTGTGTGTGTGTGTGTGTGTGTGTGTGTGTTCCTATTGGCTCACTTCAGACCTCTGATCTCTGAGGTTCTTTGTGCTTGTCCCCTCCCTCACTGACCGTGGCGTTTGGGACGCAGCCCGAGTGAGTGAGGTACGGCGGGGGGGGGGGGGGGGGTAACGGGGTTCTAAACTGAGAGTGGACGGCGTGATGTCGAGACGAAGTCCTTTCTGTCAGATGATACGGAATCCGTCTCGCTCTCATCACGTCCCGCAACAGGAACAGATTTAATCCATCAGAGCATCAGACACACGGCCAGATCCATCAATATCACCTCCACCCTGACTGCACAACCACCTGACTACAACAGAACAGCGAGAGAACCGAGAGACCAGCAGCACACGGGGGGGGGGAACAATCTGTCCATTAAAAACAGAAACAACGGGAACTGAACAGAACCCGCATCAAAGACTTCTCCAGACTTCTGAAATAAATCCAGAAAACAACAGTGGTCCTAATGTTGAACCTGGAGATTCACCTTTCATAGCTGGATGTTCCTCTAAAAGTCCTCCTGGTGGAACTTTGTGTCTGATTTAAAGGTCCATCAGAACCACAACCAGATATGGTTCCTCTGTACGGAGCAGCACAGCGTGTGAGTGTGTGTGTGTGTGTGTGTGTGTGTGTGTGTGTGTGTTAAACGTTGCTGTTGGAACAGCGTTCCCTGTGCGGTGCTGGAGCGGCGGGTTACGTGTTTACTCGGGTTCCGGTGATGCAGAACGAGGGAATACCTGGAAGGAAAGCGGTGTATAAAGAGCACATTGAGGTCCGGAACCATAAACAGCTGAAGGTGTGTGTGCAGTGCAGAGCGCAGGGGGAGGGGGCGCTGTTGAGTTTGGCTCTCGCTCGCTGAAGAACCTGAGAACACATGAATATTTAGAACTCATTAAACACCCTTAATCTGAATCACCAGCATTCACTCCTCCACTCGCACAGCACCTCCACACTCTCGCAGCACCTCCTCCGCCCTCGCGCAGCACCTCCTCCGCGCTCGCGCAGCACCTCCTCCGCCCTCGCGCAGCACCTCCTCCGCGCTCGCGCAGCACCTCCTCCGCCCTCGCGCAGCACCTCCTCCGCCCTCGCGCAGCACCTCCTCCGCCCTCGCGCAGCACCTCCTCCGCCCTCGCGCAGCACCTCCTCCGCCCTCGCGCAGCACCTCCTCCGCCCTCGCGCAGCACCTCCTCCGCCCTCGCGCAGCACCGCCTCCGCCCTCGCGCAGCACCTCCTCCACGCTCTCGCAGCACCTCCTCCACGCTCTCGCAGCACCTCCTCCACGCTCGCGCAGCACCTCCGACCTGTGTGTTTGTCACTCCATCATCTTGTTGGATTGTAAATGGAGTGAGCTGTAGAACTCCTGAGGGTGTAGAACATTCTCCTCAGTGTGTGTGTGTGTGTGTGTGTGTGTGTGTGTGTGTGTGTGTGTGTGTGGGGGGGGGGGGGTGATGTTGATACAGAACCCTTTGGAGGAGGTTCTCTGATCTCTGTTAGAACGTCAGCTTGTATAAAACTTTACAGACCTCTCAGTAACGGCCCACGGGCCGAGCCTCGCAGTTCAAACAGAACCGTGTGAAGGAGCTGCAAGCTGCCGGTCCCCGAGAGGGTCGCCCCGCCCGCCCGCCGCACCGCTGACACCAACACCACCACCACCACCGACACCACCACCACCGACACCACGCTAACGAGGAGCAACGCCGGATTTGCTCTGAAATCACCTCAGAGCCTAAAAAACACACACACACACACTTACACACACCCACACACACACACACAGCTCTCGTTCACACGTGGAGTATAAGAGGCCCCTGTTTTGGGCGTGATGTTCTCCGTAGGCCCCTGCGTTCTTCTGGGTTCCGGGAAGCCGAGGGCCGCGGAACTGAAATGAGCCGCAGCCGCTCAGCAGGAGGCCAACCGAGCAGAGTGTGTGAGAGAGAGGAGGAGGAGGAGGAGAGAGAGCTTCCATCACAGTCAGAGCCACGAGGAGAACATACAAATCACCACCTTTACAATGAGCTTAATTACACAGACCAGTCCACTGCTTGTGTGTTACTCTCTCACACACACACCTTTAACAACCAGTGTGTGTGTGTGTGTGTGTGTGTGTGTGTGTGTGTGTGTGTGTGTGTGAACTGTACTGACGATGCTGTAGATGTAAAGATTTCCAGTCTGGGTTTTATTTGTTCACATTTATTGATTAGTTTATTGATTAGTTTATTGATTAGTTTATTGATTAGTTTATTGATTAGTTTATTGATTAGTCTTCAGTGCTGTTCGTTTTGTTCCTCAAATTTATCTTCATGTTCTGATTTTCTGGACTGATCCAGCAACTGCTCCTGCTGCTTCTATACACACACACACACACACACACACACACACACACACACACACACACAATATCTCTATAAAAGTTGGTACAGTATTGTGTGTCTGTATATGTGTATGTGTGCGTTTGTGTGTGTGTGTATGTGTGTGTGTGTGTGTGTGTGTGTGTATGTGTGTGTGTGTGTGTGTGTGTGTATGTGTGGACTCACCAGTAGAGCTGTGATGCGCTGGTCATCATGCTGTCCCTTCTCGGTCAGCGTGTGGATGTGTGTTCTGTTGGTCTGGAGTTCTGTAGTGAGGACGCGGTTCTTCTCTTTGGAACAGTCCAGCTCCTTTTTCATCCTGCTGTGTTCCTTCAGCAGAACCTCATGATCAGCTTTCAGCTTCTGCAGAACACAATAACACACAGTGTGTGTGTGTGTGTGTGAGTGTGTGTGCATTCAGCAGTAAAGTTATCATGCTGTCCTTTCTCCGTCAGCGTGTGGATGTGAGTGTGTGTGTGTGTGTGTGTGTGTGTTTACTCACCAGCAGAGCCTCAATGAACTGGTCATCATGCTGTCCCTTCTCGGTCAGCGTGTGGATGTGTGTTCTGTTGGTCTGGAGTTCTGTAGTGAGGACGCGGTTCCTGGCTTTGGAACAGTCCAGCTCCTTCTTTATCCTGCTGTGTTCTTTCAGCAGAACCTCATGATCAGCTTTCAGCTTCTGCAGAACATCAGAACCAGAGGAGGTTCCACAGTAACTCAGTAAATGTTCTCAGCTGAGTGTGTAACGTCTCTGTACTTCACCGAGCGTTCCGTTATACCTTTTATTTGTATTTATTCGTTTCATAATCAGTGTGTTCGTTTAATTCGACTTCATTTCTTTATATTTTATTGCTTTGTTTTTGTTATTTTGATGATGACGGTGAAATCAGAATCCTATTGGATGTTAAGCGGGGAGGCGGGAGTTAGGGAGCAGAGAGGACTTTTGATTGGATGACGGGTAAAGACCAGCCGATAGATAAACTTTATACTTTTATTCGTGCAGTCGCTTAAATCAAACCCCAGTTCTGAGTTTTAAACTTAACCTTCTGTTAATTAATGTTAAAATGTAAGCGACACTTTAAACGCGTCATGCTTTTTATATTAATGAGCTGATTTTAGATTGAATTATCGGCTGCTGTGTAATGGCGCCCTCTACTGTACGGCATTATACTGAGAGACTGACGTCATCCATCCAGTCCCAGCATGCATCTGCACTCTGAGTCTCATGTGCATGTTCAGTCTTCATTACATCACATTAGAATATTTAATTAAAACGTCAGAGCTCATTAATATTCAGATCTCAGGTCTGAAAGCAGTTCACTGTATGACGTCATGTGATCACGTGTGAGCACCTTTCATTTCAATAAACCGATATTTAAATAAATTAATTAACTTTTTATTTTAGCTACATGTTAATTAACGTTTATATCTTTAATTAAGTATTTTAATTATACTTCATATTTTACTGAAGTAATTATTTTACAAAATACTAAAACTTCAGTAACCCTGCCACCTCTGACAATAACACACAGTGTGTGTGTGTGTGTGTGTGTGTGTGTGTGTGTGTGTGTGTGAGAGAGAGAGAGAGAGAGAGAGAGAGAGAGAGAGAGAGAGAGAGAGAGAGAGTGTGTGTGTGTGTGTGTGTGTGTGTGTGTGTGTGTGTGTGTGTGTGTGTGTGTGAGAGAGAGAGAGAGAGAGAGTGTGTGTGTGTGACAGTGTGTGAGAGTGTTTGTGTGTGGAGCTCTACCTCTAGCGCCACCTTCCTCTCTTTCTCTATAGTGCGGATGTAGTTCTGGTTCTTGTTCAGGTTTCTCTGATGGACTGTGTTTCCCAGCATGCACTGCTCCGGACTGAGATCATTCACCTGCTTCCTGCTGCAAGTTGCACTCAGCTGCTGCTCCACTTCACGAATCTTAAAACACACACACACACACACACACACACACACACACACTCATGCAGTCTTATCTCACACCGTGTGTGTATGTGTG
>JAFMOC010000270.1:345000-350000 GCA_019802505.1 Corydoras sp. C115
GAATTCCTGTCACATCCAGCCCTCACTCGTTACCATCCGTTACCATCAGTTACCATAGCAACCGCATCAGCAACAACACACTGAACAAACATATGAGGACACACACACACTCACACACACACACTCTCTCACTCTTACACACACACTCTCACACACACTCACACTCTCACACACACTCTCACACACACTCTCACACACACTCTCACACACACACTCTCACTCTTACACACACACTCTCACACACACTCACACACACACCCTCTCACACACTCTCACACACACGGTTCCGTGTCGGTTCTCACAGCAGGTGCTCTTTGATCTTGTTGGACATCCAGCAGCAGAAGATGAAGGTCTCCTGAACTCCGGTGGACGTCAGGAACTCCAGGGTGTAGTCGATCATGGACACGTTGGCCAGCGGGAGCAGAGCCTGGAGACGGGGACAGAGACGGGGGGGGCATGGGGAGGGGACATGAGGACGGATGGAGACGGGTTAGGGGGGACATGGGGACGGTTAGCGTTCTCCGGGCTCTGAGGCGGGTTCTGAGGCGGGCTCTGAGGTGGGTTCTGAGGCGGGCTCTGAGGCGGGTTCTGAGGCGGGCTCTGAGGCGGGTTCTGAGGCGGGCTCGGCGGGTTCTGAGGCGGGCTCTGAGGCGGGTTCTGAGGCGGGTTCTGAGGCGGGCTCTGAGGTGGGTTCTGAGGTGGGTTCTGAGGCGGGCTCTGAGGCGGGTTCTGAGGCGGGCTCGGCGGGTTCTGAGGCGGGTTCTGAGGTGGGTTCTGAGGCGGGCTCTGAGGCGGGTTCTGAGGCGGGTTCTGAGGCGGGCTCTGAGGCGGGTTCTGAGGCGGGCTCTGAGGCGGGCTCTGAGGCGGGTTCTGAGGTGGGTTCTGAGGCGGGCTCGGCGGGTTCTGAGGCGGGTTCTGAGGCGGGTTCTGAGGCGGGTTCTGAGGCGGGTTCTGAGGCGGGCTCGGCGGGTTTTGAGGCGGGTTCTGAGGCGGGCAGTGGTGTGAGACTCACCCGCGGCTGCTCTTTGGTGATGGGGAAGAACCTCCGGTTGAAGCTGTCCGCTATGAGGACGGCCTGCAGCGGCTGCTCCTCGTCCTCGTCCTGCCCCGCGGAGCCTCCTCTCCTGCCCGCACTGCGGCCCTGCTGCTGCTGCTGCTGCTGCTGCTGCGCCTTACCTCCTCTCCCCGCCATACTGTCTCTCCTGCTGACCTCACTCCGCTACGGCGCGCAGGAAGGAACAATCCGTACCGCGAAGTTTCATCAGACTGCCGCGTCATAACATCCCTCCTGTCAACGTTCACCACAGACCTGCATCCCTCATCCCTCATCCCTCATCCAAAATCCATCCATCCGTCATCTTCAGCTTCATACTATAGCAGGGTCGCGGGGCAGATACACCCAGGACAGGGGGGCAACCTATCACTGGACACACACTCACACTATATGGGGCGATTTGGAGAACTCAAATGACCTTGATCCATGTTTTTGGACTGTGGGAGGAAACCGGAGAACACGGAGGAAACCCACGCGGACACGGGAAGATGCAAAACTCCACCCAGAGAGATGCAAACTCCACCCAGATGGGGATTCGAAGTGCAGAGAGGAGAACATGCTAAACCACTAAGCCACCGTGCCGCCCTCCTCCAAAATCATTTTAAATTAAAGTCAATGAAATTCAGTCTTAATTCCTGTTGAAAAGTCTAACCCTAACCCATACAAACAAAACACCTTTAATAGAAAGTTCAATCCGATCCGATGAACTCATCTGAAGTAAACTCATCTGGAGAGATGAAGTTCTCTGGTTCTTACCTTTCCTCCTAAACACCGACTGACTGAATTAAGATGAAATAAACTGCATATCAAACATGTGTAATGATAGTATTTAACATTCTGGATGAGACAAATGAGACACATTATTTAAAATGATCTAACATCGTGAGTGTCTGTGGTTCCGTCAGCAGTGAAGATGGAGATCCGGCTGAAGAAGACAACGAAGCAGCCAGTCTGAACCCAAAGTCTTTATTAAAGTGCAGACTGACAGAAACAGAGCTGGGAAAAGTAAAAGGCACCAGTGAGGATGGATCAGCACCAAAATGAGAACCCGCTCGGTTCTGTGTCTCTAAAGTTCACCATGAACAGGCCTCATGAGTTCAGAGTATCAGAACTCGACCACCGATGTCCCCCGTACTACCACCCTGATGAGATCCAGCTCATACACACGTTACACTAACATTACATTCACAGCTTCAGCCTGCTGAGGAACCAAACTGGTTCTGCATCCAGCAGATTCACAGAACAGCACCAACACTGGAGATCTGCAGCAGGACCAACTCCACCCCACTGACCAGGAGACATCATATTCCATCTGAGATCAGTTCCAACTGGAACCATAGGACCGAGAGTAAAGGGTCCATCACCAGCTCATCTAATCTAAATTAAATTGACGGGACTCGTTAGGAACCACCTGCTGTGAGCTGTTCTATACAGATGTTCTGTAAGATCCATCCGATTGGTTTATTTAGCACCTTTAACTGATCACAGCATGGCATCACAGCCGGAGGGAGAACATACTAATCTCCAGCTGTGGTCAGTGTTCGGAGTGTGTTATCACAGTTTTAACAGTGTTCCATACAGAGTGCTGGTTCTAGCGGATTAAAGGTACATTCTGTGAGTTCAGTGCTAAAAGAAAAGTGAGATTTAAAGACAGACTACAAAAAACTTTAGTGACGTGACGAAACATGTCGGCCACATCCACACATCCACCCGGGGGCGCTACAGGACAAGCCATGGTTCACGTTTACATTGAGCAGAAACTTTTATCCAAAGCGATTTACAAACGAGAACATTTTTATAATGACAGTAACTACTGCATCCACTAGGGGCGCTGCAGGATACAGCCTACCACAATGGCTTTCTATAAACACCGCGTTCGTACTGCAGTCTCTAAATGTTGCTGCGGGATACAACCCGCCACTGCAGCCACCAGGCGGCGCTGCAGGACACAGCACACGGACTTCTATGAGCATATAGGCAGTGCCGTCTCCAGGGGGCGCTGCAGCATGCATTAAAGAGTGTCGGGTGTGAGTTTGATACATAAATAAACGATCATCATTACACACTTTAAAAAGTTAATAATAATAATAGTTAATAATAAAGAGTATAATACAGAGCAGGGCACATGCACAGTACACAGCTGTCCTCCACCCGCGTGCCAGCCTGCTAGCACCTCACACCCGCCCACCCGCCCGCCCGCTCCACATGCTAACAGTCAGAATAAAAACAGAGCATATAAAAGTGTGAGAGGTTCAGGAACCTTTCAGGAACCGTTCAGGAACCGTTCAGGAAGACGCACAGCAGACCTCAGCTAACTGCTGGGCCAGCACATCCTCCTCACAACATCTCTCAAACCCATGACATGAAAGAACCACAAACCCCCTACATACAACTTCATCTAACTAACTCACTAATAACACACACACACACACACACACACACACACACACACACACACACACACACGGTTTCATCAGACAGCTGGACCGGTGAGAGTTCTAACAGACGGAACACACTTATCTTCAGTGTAGATGTTCTCACATTTGGAGGAACCTTGTATCATTTCAATGGAACGTTTCTTTTGGTTATTAAAGACATTTAAAGGTGAATAAATCTATAAATGGAGGCGCCGTTTCAGGTTTCGTGTAAAGATCCTCGCTGAATGAAAGGACAAACGTTCCATTAACGTTCTCCTCAGATTACAGTTCTGTTTTTAGAGGAGCTGTGAGGATTTCCTGAACGTTCTGCTGAGAGTTGAAACCACGCGAGAAGCTCAATAATCAGGAATAAAAACGCTTACATATCCCGCATGCCAATTCATTAACGAGCTCACTAATTACTGTGATGCTATAGAAACTCAGTGTTTCTGTAATAATGTGATTAATAACAGCTGATGTGCTTTGTTTATCAGTTATAAATGATGGATATTAATGCAGCGTACGGTGATCACATGCTGTGATGGGTGTGCTGTTACAGAGGTGCAGCAGTGTCAGTGTGATGGGTGTATTGTTACAGAACACCTGTTGGAACACCTGATGTGGGTGTGTGTGTGAGCGACGGCGTGTTAGCTGATGCGGGTGTGTGTGTGTGTGAGCGACGGCGTGTTAGCTGAGCTCCAGCTGCTGGTTGATGAACTCCTGTAAGCACTTCCTGTACTGCTGATCGGCCTGGCTGTGGGAGTGAGAGAGGTGCAGCGGCTGATCCAGAGACTCTCGCATCTCCTCATTCACCTTCACCATTCGCAACCTGAGAGAGAAAGGCATCTGAGCTTTCGACTCTCGGTGGGCTGTTCCGCGGCTCTGTCGCTGAGCTAACGGGATGTACGTACAGTGTTATGATGTCAGCGTTAGTGGTATCCATGGCAACAGACAGAGGACTCCTGCTGTCCACGTCTGTGATGCTGTGACGAGCGCCACGCTTCAGGAACAAACACACCTGTCTGCAGAACAAAGACCATCAGTGGATCAGCACCATCAGCACCAGTACTGTGTGTGTGTGTGTGTGTGTGTGTGTGTGTGTGTGTGTGTGTGTGTGTGTGTACCCTGTGTGTCCCAACATGGCAGCATGGTGCAGTGCTACTTTGCCTCGAGCGTCCTGTTGATCCATATTCACTGAATTCTGCAGCAGGAACTCACAAGTCAATAAAGAACCCTAAAGCCACACACACACACACACACACACACACACACACACACACACACACACACACACCGACTCTTAAACACTGTCTTGTTTAATTGTAAATGCTGTAGCTTGGCTGTGATTGGCCGGTTCGGTGTCCCACCCCCTGTACGGCCTGCATCAGCGGCGTGCGGTTCCGATCGGCCGGGTTGGCCCAGTTCACGTCGGCCCCGAGCGCCAGGGCCTCCACCATGTCCCCCAAACTACAGCTGCTGGAGGCCCAGTACAGAAGCAGACAGGGAGAGCAGTCCAGCAGATCGAGAGG
>JAFMOC010000270.1:357500-360000 GCA_019802505.1 Corydoras sp. C115
TGAGCTCATATCCTCATTAGCACCACATTGATTGGACACCCTGCTGATGACATCATGCTTGTGATGAATGAGTGATGTGACGGGTGGAGGTTCTACCCCGATGACGTCGTCTCCTCTGGACTGCAGCGCTAACTCTCTGATCCCGTTGATGAAGTGTCTGTTAGCGTGACTGTAGACCCGTCCAGCATCGATCATCCCGATACACAGCTTCACCATCTGCAGGACGGACGGGAGGTCAGCCTGAGCAACGTCCATTCAGAACTAACAGAGGAACCACATCCACATCCAACCACTCACCTTATCCAGTTTGGTCTCCAGCTCACCGACATCCACCTCCACATCCTCTACAGCGGCCCTGCAACATCATCATCATCATCATCATCATCATCATCACTATCACCACCATCATCATCATCATCAATATCATCACCATCATCATCATCACCATCATCATCATCATCAATATCATCACCATCATCATCATCACCATCATCATCATCATCAATATCATCATCATCATCATCATCATCATCAATATCATCACCATCATCATCATCACCATCATCATCATCATCAATATCATCATCATCATCATCATCATCATCATCATCATCATCAATATCATCATCATCATCATCATCATCATCAATATCATCACCATCATCATCATCACCATCATCATCATCATCAATATCATCACCATCATCATCATCACCATCATCATCATCATCATCATCATCATCATCATCATCATCATCATCATCATCATCATCATCATCATCATCATCATCATCATCATCATCATCATCATCATCATCATCATCATCATCATCATCATCATCATCATCATCATCATCATCATCATCATCATCATCATCATCATCATCATCATCATCATCATCATCACCATCATCACCATCATCATCATCATCATCATCATCATCATCATCATCATCACCATCATCACCATCATCATCATCATCATCATCATCATCATCATCATCATCATCATCATCACCATCATCATCATCATCATCATCATCATCATCATCACCATCATCATCATCATCATCATCATCATCATCATCATCATCATCATCATCATCATCATCATCATCATCATCATCATCATCATCATCATCATCATCATCATCATCATCATCATCATCATCATCATCATCATCATCATCATCATCATCATCATCATCATCATCATCATCATCATCATCATCATCATCATCATCATCATCATCATCATCATCATCATCATCATCATCATCATCATCATCATCATCATCATCATCATCATCATCATCATCATCATCATCATCATCATCATCATCATCATCATCATCATCATCATCATCATCATCATCATCATCATCATCATCATCATCATCATCATCATCATCATCATCACCATCATCATCATCATCATCATCATCATCATCATCATCATCATCATCACCATCACCATCATCATCATCATCATCATCATCATCATCATCATCATCATCATCACCATCATCATCATCATCATCATCATCATCATCATCATCATCATCATCATCATCATCATCATCATCATCATCATCATCATCATCATCATCATCATCATCATCATCATCATCATCATCATCATCATCATCATCATCATCATCATCATCATCATCATCATCATCATCATCATCATCATCATCATCATCATCATCATCATCATCATCATCATCATCATCATCATCATCATCATCATCATCATCACCATCATCATCATCATCATCATCATCATCATCATCATCATCATCATCATCATCATCATCATCATCATCATCATCATCATCATCACCATCATCATCATCATCATCATCATCATCATCATCATCATCATCATCATCATCATCATCATCATCATCATCACCATCATCATCATCATCATCATCCATCATCATCATCATCATCATCATCATCATCATCATCATCATCATCATCATCATCATCATCATCATCATCATCATCATCATCATCATCATCATCATCATCATCATCATCATCATCATCATCATCATCATCATCATCATCATCATCATCATCATCATCATCATCATCATCATCATCATCATCATCATCATCATCATCATCATCATCATCATCATCATCATCATCATCATCATCATCATCATCATCATCATCATCATCATCATCATCACCATCATCATCATCATCATCATCATCATCATCATCATCATCATCATCATCATCACCATCATCATCATCATCATCACCATCATCATCATCATCACCATCATCATCATCATCATCATCATCATCACCATCATCATCATCATCATCATCATCATCATCATCATCATCATCATCATCATCATCATCATCATCATCATCATCATCATCATCACCATCACCATCATCATCATCACCATCATCATCATCATCATCATCATCATCATCATCATCATCATCATCACCATCATCATCATCATCA
>JAFMOC010000270.1:372500-377177 GCA_019802505.1 Corydoras sp. C115
CACCCCCCTATAGCCCCTTCCTACAGTAGTGAACATGTTGAACTCACACACCTTCCACTGATTTGGAGGTAGAAGCTCCACCACGACCAGGTCTCCATTCAGAGCTCGGTTCCTCAGCAGCACTCCATCCAGAAAGACGTCGGCCGAGCCGTCCTGATCACACAGTTAATTAATCACAGATCAATCACCGTCTCTGTCCGACACACGGGTCCTGCGAGGCCCGGTCCGGCTCCGCTCTGATGGATGTGAGGGGGTGGTACTTACAGGAGAGGGAATAAAGGCCTCGTGATAGTTCTTAGGGTTTATTCTCAGTGTGCCCTGAAAACAAGCATCCACACGGTTCATCACACACGAGCATCAAACGAGTTTTAATTAAAACATGCATGAGGTCAGATTAACACGGATTAATTAACACAGGACAGATAATGAGGTTAGTTCCTGTAACAGTAAAGGGCTTTGATTAAAAATCACTTCACTGAAAATGGCTTTCTGTAAAAACACAGATGAGCTGAAGACTGACCACACTGTGTGTGTGTGTGTGTGTGTGTGTGTGTGTGTGTGTGTGTGTGTGTGTGTGTGGTACCTGGATGAGCTGTCCTCTCTTCAGTCCATCAGAAACCTCCTTCACGTTCAGGTAATCCTCAAACACTTGTGTGTTTTTCCCTCTGCTCCTCATCCTGCTCTCTCTCTCCATTCTCTCTGCAGTGCACACACACACACACACACACACACACACACACACACACACACACAGAGTGAGATGGGATCAGGTACACAGAGTGCAGACGTCGGATTGGTCAGACAGCTTGGTGACTGATGATGTCTTTGGTATCCTACGTTCTGATTGGTTGGTGTTAGTTCAGGTCCTACAGAACATATAGATCTTTTATCTGAACACCTTTAAAACGTCAGAGTTCTGAGATACTGTTCTGAGATAAGAACTCAGAGTTCTGAGATACTGTTCTGAGATACTGTTCTGAGATGCTGTTCTGAGATCCTGTTCTGAGATACTGTTCTGAGATAAGAACTCAGAGTTCTGAGATACTGTTCTGAGATACTGTTCTGAGATGCTGTTCTGAGATAAGAACTCAGAGTTCTGAGATACTGTTCTGAGATACTGTTCTGAGATACTGTTCTGAGATAAGAACTCAGAGTTCTGAGATACTGTTCTGAGATGCTGTTCTGAGATAAGAACTCAGAGTTCTGAGATACTGTTCTGAGATACTGTTCTGAGATAAGAACTCAGAGTTCTGAGATACTGTTCTGAGATACTGTTCTGAGATAAGAACTCAGAGTTCTGAGATACTGTTCTGAGATACTGTTCTGAGATAAGAACTCAGAGTTCTGAGATACTGTTCTGAGATACTGTTCTGAGATAAGAACTCAGAGTTCTGAGATACTGTTCTGAGATGCCGTTTCCTCTTCTTGGTGGTGGAATTGGGTTTCTGTATTAAAGGAATGTAACTGAATATTTATATTTATATTAATTTGTTCTGTATATGAAGGACATGGTTTATTATGTACACTCAGAGTGGAACAGACCATCTGAGGGGCTACGATGGGGGTCTCTACCTTCATGTTTCACTTTAGGAGTGGACTAATCGGGGCCTGTCCCCTCACTCATCAGTGCTGTTTGATGACATCACAGTACCTTGGGCTTTGATGTTTTTTAGGGGCGTGCTTGTTTGATCTTTAGCGGAGTCACATGACCTCTCCACCTTTCCTTCCTGATTAGTTTTCTTTTTCTTCTTCTTCTTCCTGCTCCCCTGTGCCCCCCCGCCCGCGGCCGCGTTCTCGTTCTTGGTTCTGCAGGGGTGTGTGTGTGGAGGTGTCTCCGCCCGGCCGTGGGGGTGTCCCTGTGTGGGGTGGACTTTGCTCGGGGTCTGTGCCCCTGACTCTCCCGCTCTGTGGCCCTGAGCGCATCCTTCTTTGTTGGATCTCCGGTGTCGGTGGTTCTTGGGTGCCGGCTCACGGGGCCGTTTGGGGGGGCCGCTGAGCTGCGGGGGGTCGGCAGGGGAACCCGGGCTTTGTGTCGCCCCTCTCTCTGTCCTGGAGGTCTCCATTATTCTTCTTTAATTATTCTGCAGCAGAAAAGAAAAGATCAGGTTATTCATTGAGCTGACGTTCTGAGAACTAAAGGGTTCCGTAAGGTTCTAAAGGTTCTGTACTCTGACGTCATAAGATTGGACTGCAGAGGAATATCATTATCATTTAAAACCAAAGCGTTAATAAATCATATGAAACTGATCGATCAGACTGATAAACCGAGGGGCGGTCATTAAAATGATTCAGTTTTAATTAAATTCATTAATTAATGCACTAATGACTCTGTGGTATTATTGTGTGGAATTAGCTTTAGCATGTTAGCATTTGAGAGTGTTTTCCGCTCAGTGGTTCTGTAAATAAGAGCTTCGGTTAAAACGATCTCATTATAATGATGTAATTAGTTCAGTAATCTCATTCTGGTGTTTTATAATAATTAAGCTGTACTTACGGACGGAACCGCGGTGTAAACTCGAACCTGTTCTGACTACAACATATAACAGAGCGCTGGGGTTAAAGGCAAGCGGCGCTGGTGCATTATGGGAAATGTAGTTTGTGGCTTGCCGCGGTTACACAAACGCGTTATTTTAATAATCATCGCATTAAATTAATAATAATCTCGCCGTCGACACGCTGTGTTTAATGTCCACGTCTACAAAGACTTTCATTCCATTTTATTCCTGAATTAAGGATTGATTTTAAACAAAACGTATGATTTAAAAATAATTTACATAAATGTCGCGTTCAGTCGGTGTGTGGATGGAGGTGGTGGAGGTGATGGAGGTGGTGTAGGTGGTGGAGGTGATGGAGGTGGTGTAGGTGGTGGAGGTGATGGAGGTGGTGTAGGTGGTGTAGGTGATGGAGGTGATGGAGGTGGTGATGTAGGTGATGGAGGTGGTGTAGGTGATGGAGGTGGTGCAGGTGATGGAGGTGGTGATGTAGGTGGTGGAGGTGATGGAGGTGGTGATGTAGGTGGTGCAGGTGATGTAGGTGGTGGAGGTGGTGTAGGTGATGGAGGTGGTGCAGGTGATGGAGGTGATGTAGGTGGTGGAGGTGATGGAGGTGGTGATGTAGGTGGTGCAGGTGATGTAGGTGGTGGAGGTGATGTAGGTGGTGGAGGTGGTGATGTAGGTGGTGGAGGTGATGGAGGTGGTGCAGGTGATGGAGATGGTGGAGGTGATGGAGGTGGTGGAGGTGATGGAGGTGGTGATGTAGGTGGTGGAGGTGGTGATGTAGGTTGTGGAGGTGATGGAGGTGGTGCAGGTGATGGAGGTGGTGATGTAGGTGGTGGAGGTGATGGAGGTGGTGATGTAGGTGGTGGAGGTGGTGATGTAGGTGATGGAGGTGGTGATGTAGGTGGTGGAGGTGGTGATGTAGGTGGTGGAGGTGGTGATGTAGGTGGTGGAGGTGATGGAGGTGGTGCAGGTGATGGAGGTGGTGATGTAGGTGATGGAGGTGGTGGAGGTGATGGAGGTGGTGGAGGTGATGATGTAGGTTGTGGAGGTGATGGAGGTGGTGCAGGTGATGGAGGTGGTGATGTAGGTTGTGGAGGTGATGGAGGTGGTGCAGGTGATGGAGGTGGTGCAGGTGATGGAGGTGGTGCAGGTGATGGAGGTGGTGATGTAGGTGGTGGAGGTGGTGATGTAGGTTGTGGAGGTGATGGAGGTGGTGCAGGTGATGGAGGTGGTGAAGTAGGTTGTGGAGGTGATGGAGGTGGTGCAGGTGATGGAGGTGGTGATGTAGGTGGTGGAGGTGGTGATGTAGGTTGTGGAGGTGATGGAGGTGGTGCAGGTGATGGAGGTGGTGATGTAGGTGGTGGAGGTGGTGATGTAGGTTGTGGAGGTGATGGAGGTGGTGCAGGTGATGGAGGTGGTGATGTAGGTGGTGGAGGTGGTGATGTAGGTGATGGAGGTGGTGATGTAGGTGGTGGAGGTGGTGGTGGAGGTGGTGATGTAGGTGGTGGAGGTGATGGAGGTGGTGCAGGTGATGGAGGTGGTGATGTAGGTGATGGAGGTGGTGGAGGTGATGGAGGTGGTGGAGGTGATGATGTAGGTTGTGGAGGTGATGGAGGTGGTGCAGGTGATGGAGGTGGTGATGTAGGTTGTGGAGGTGATGGAGGTGGTGCAGGTGATGGAGGTGGTGCAGGTGATGGAGGTGGTGCAGGTGATGGAGGTGGTGATGTAGGTGGTGGAGGTGGTGATGTAGGTTGTGGAGGTGATGGAGGTGGTGCAGGTGATGGAGGTGGTGAAGTAGGTTGTGGAGGTGATGGAGGTGGTGCAGGTGATGGAGGTGGTGATGTAGGTGGTGGAGGTGGTGATTGTTGTGGAGGTGATTGGAGGTCGGTGGCAGGTGATGGAGGTGGTGCAGGTGAGGTGGAGGTGGTGATGTAGGTTAGTGGAGGATGGAGGTGGGCTAAGGTGGTGGGGGTGATGTAGGTGGAGGTGGTGATGTAGGGATTGTGGAGGTGATGGAGGTGGTGCAGGTGATGGAGGTGTGTAGGTGATGTAGGTGGTGGAGGTGGTGATGTAGGTTGTGGAGGTGATGGAGGTGGTGCAGGTGATGAGGTGGTGGTGATTGTAGGTGGTGGAGGTGGTGATGTAGGTTGTGGAGGTGATGGAGGTGGTGCAGGTGATT
>JAFMOC010000271.1:0-25000 GCA_019802505.1 Corydoras sp. C115
AAAGGGCCCCTTTAATTTTTAAAAAAAAAACCCTTCCTCCCCCGCGGTTTGTTTGCCCTTTTGGTAAAACCCGGGGCCTTTTTTTTTTCCCAAATGCTCGCTCCAACCCGGGGGACCCCTTTAGGAACCCTTTTTGGTTTTGATTTCCCCCCCCCTTCCCATTTTCCCCTTGTTAAAAAAAGGGGGTTTTGGGGCGGAAAGGTTTTGGGGTCACCCCCCCCCCCCAAAAACCACCCCCTTTTTTTCCCCCCTCCCCCCTCCCCCCCCCCCCTTGGGGTTGTACCCCCTTTTAATGGGGGCTGCCTCCCCCCCGGGGCCCCTCCCCCCTTTTTTAACGGGGGGGCCCCATAAGGGAAAAAACCCCCCCTGGAGGCCCGGGGGAAAACCATTCCCCGGGAAAAAAGGGGCCCAAAACCCCCCGGGCAAAAAAACTGGTCCCCGCCCAAAAAAAAAGCCAGCCGCCGGGGGTCCAGACCCCGTTCGGCCCCCCCCCCCCCCGGCTCATAAGTTAAACATATCCAGATCGCCCCCCTGTTCACACCTACCAACACTCACACACACACACTCACAACACACACATATACAACACACATACAACACACACACAACACACACAAACCCAACAGACAATCAACACTCAACACACACACTCACAACACACAACACTCACACACACACAATCAACACTCAACACACACACTCTCACACAATCAACACTCAACACACACATACATTAAACACACACACTCACAAACTCATTCATAACACACACACTCATTTACAACACACACACACACACACACTCACACAATCAACACACACATACATTAAACACACACTCACAAACTCATTCATAACACACACTCATTTACAACACTCAACACACTCACACTCACACACTCACACTCACACTCATTTACAACATTTACTACACACACACTCACACACACACACACACACACACACACACACACACACACACACGAGGTGAGCAGTCTTTAGGAGGAGACAGCAGTGGAGAGTAAAGTTCAGAAGGTGACTCTGTGAACAGTTTACGTTTAACATCAGCACTGCACACACAGTATGTGTGTGTGTGTGTGTGTGTGTGAGTGTGTGTGTGTGTGAGAGAGTGTGTGTGTGTGTGTGTGTGTGTGAGAGAGTGTGTCGTTCCTTTTTATAGGTGTTGAGTCAACACAACAAGAGCACAGTGTGTTCCCACGGTGACACACCAACTTCAGAAGCTTTAGAACGTCGCTGACTCGACGACATCAGCGATGGACGACGTCCGGCGGGAGACTGATGGACAGGTGACGGGGGGGACGGGGACGGGGGCGGGACGGTGGACGGGGGACGGGACGGTGGACGGGGCGGGGGGGGGGTTTCCACGGCGATGGTGGAATTCTGATGACAACCCCGTTTGCCCCGCTCCCCACAGCGGCAGCCCGGCTCCTTTAAGAGTTTCAGGATCTCTGTTCTAATTCATCCCAACGATGCTGAATGACATTAACGTCACAGCAACAAAAAAAAAACCCGGGGGCCTTCCCCAAACTGTTGTCCTGAATGAAGGAGCCCCCTGAGGCCTCAGGATGAGGGGCGCGTCCCGATACTTTTGCCCCCACAGTGTAGAGAGCGACATCGGCGAGGAGAGACGTGGAAACCCAGAGGACGGAGTTCCTCCACCCTTCCCTGGGTTCCTCCTCTGCACCAGCTCAGCTCAGAGGAATGCGGCGTCCATGCGTCCGCGCGTCCACACGTCCACACGTCCGCGCGTCCACACGTCCACTCGCTCGCTGAAGAATGAACAGTTTCCGAAGCGAGCGGCTGCGTCCCAAACCACGCCGCTGAGACGCATGCCTTCAGCGTGAGATCACAGAGCCGGACGCTGCTACCTTAAACGGACTCCTAATGCCTTCAGCAGAGTGGAGGAGGCCGGGGGAGGGGCGGGCGGGCGGGCGCACGTTCTCATCACAACACAGGTTCTAATCCCATCACAGAACTCACATAGGTTCTCATCACACCACAGTTAAAGGTTCTAATCCCATCACAGAACTCACATAGGTTCTCATCACACCACAGTTAAAGGTTCTAATCCCATCACAGGTTCTAATCCCATCACAGAACTCAAATAGGTTCTCATCACACCACAATTAAAGGTTCTAATCCCATCACAGAACTTACATAGGTTCTCATCACACCACAGTTAAAGGTTCTAATCCCATCACAGAACTTACATAGGTTCTCATCACACCACAGTTAAAGGTTCTAATCCCATCACAGAACTCACATAGGTTCTCATCACACCACAGTTAAAGGTTCTAATCCCATCACAGGTTCTAATCCCATCACAGAACTCAAATAGGTTCTCATCACACCACAATTAAAGGTTCTAATCCCATCACAGAACTTACATAGGTTCTCATCACACCACAGTTAAAGGTTCTAATCCCATCACAGAACTTACATAGGTTCTCCTCCCACCACAGTTAAAAGTTCTAATCCCACCACAGGTTCTAATCCCATCACAGAACTCACATAGGTTCTCATCACACCACAATTAAAGGTTCTAATCCCATCACAGAACTTACATAGGTTCTCATCACACCACAGTTAAAGGTTCTAATCCCATCACAGAACTCACATAGGTTCTCATCACACCACAGTTAAAGGTTCTAATCCCATCACAGGTTCTAATCCCATCACAGAACTCAAATAGGTTCTCATCACACCACAATTAAAGGTTCTAATCCCATCACAGAACTTACATAGGTTCTCATCACACCACAGTTAAAGGTTCTAATCCCATCACAGAACTTACATAGGTTCTCCTCCCACCACAGTTAAAAGTTCTAATCCCACCACAGGTTCTAATCCCATCACAGAACTCACATAGGTTCTCATCACACCACAATTAAAGGTTCTAATCCCATCACAGAACTTACATAGGTTCTCATCACACCACAGTTAAAGGTTCTAATCCCATCACAGGTTCTAATCCCATCACAGAACTCACATAGGTTCACATCACACCACAATTAAAGGTTCTAATCCCATCACAGAACTTACATAGGTTCTCATCACACCACAGTTAAAGGTTCTAATCCCATCACAGAACTTACATAGGTTCTCCTCCCACCACAGTTAAAAGTTCTAATCCCACCACAGGTTCTAATCCCATCACAGAACTCATAAAGGATCTCATCCCACCACAGTAGTGAAAAAGGTTCTCATCCCATCACAGAACTCATAAAGGTTTTAATCCCACTACTCTACTCATCCCATTACAGATTGTAATGCAGTTGAAATGAAGGGGTTTAATAACTGATGTTGGGATTATAATAAGTGATGTTGGGATTATGATGTTGGGATTATAATAACTGATGTTGGGATTATGATGTTGGGATTATAATAAGTGGTGTTGGGATTATAATAAGTGATGTTGGGATTATAATAAGTGGTGTTGGGATTATAATAAGTGATGTTGGGATTATAATAAGTGGTGTTGGGATTATGATGTTGGGATTATAATAACTGGTGTTGGGATTATGATGTTGGGATTATAATAAGTGGTGTTGGGATTATGATGTTGGGATTATAATAAGTGGTGTTGGGATTATGATGTTGGGATTATAATAACTGGTGTTGGGATTATAATAAGTGGTGTTGGGATTATAATCCCTGCGTGTTGGATTGGGCAGTGTGAGGTGTTTTTCTGATGCTGACTGAATGTGCTGATCCAGCAGCCGTGGCATTAGCATATCAGCCATAATAAGCACGTTCATCCAGAACAAAACCGATCCAGACGTCACCGCCGACTTCCTGGCACCGTGGAACCCGGAGCGTCTGACTCACAGAGTCGAACCCTGGACCCGCCGTCCCCGACCTGGGCTTTAACTGCTGAGGCTCAACCACAGACCCACGCTCTGTTATGTCTGCAGCGGCGGCGGGGCCGGGCGGCGGGTCCGGGCGACGGGGCCGGGCGGCGGGTCCGAGCGGCGGGGCCGGGCGGCGGGGTCCGGGCGGCGGGTCCGGGCGGCGGGTCCGGGCGGCGGGTCCGAGCGGCGGGGCGAGCGGCGGGGCGAGCGGCGGGGCCGGGCGGCGGGGCCGGGCGACGGGTCCGAGGGGAAACGGCGTTCTAATTTTAAGTGGAGGATCAGACGGGGGGTTTGGTGAGCACCCGTCCTCCGGCGTGCGGTTTCTTCCGCTCTTCCTTCCTGCGGCGGCTATTTGTGACCTCCCTCCCTCCCTCCCTCCCTCCCTCTGCTGCAGCGGCGGGCGTACGGCGCACCTCCATCCACACACGAGTGAGAAGGAAGCACCTGCCACCTGAGCAGCATTGTTCCAACCTCCACCTCCTCCACCTCCACCAGCTCCGGCTGACGCGGCGGCCTCCTGAGGTCAGGGAAGTCCGTCACCGCCGGCGCACGCGTTCTATTATTACCTCCGAAAAACACCCCACCCCCACCCCCACCCCCGCACGTTCCAAAAATAAAGACAGAAATGAGACGTTCTCATGCAGAACCACAGAGAAACCGCGTGATCAACCACCTGAGGAGAGCGATCGACGGTTCCTGGACTTTGGGTTCCAGGTCGCAGTCCAGCCAGAACCTCTCCGCCGGCGGCAAAAACCCAGACAGGAAGCGGCGCTGCACCCCCGAACGCTGCACCCCCGAACGCTGCACCCCCGAACGCAGGGGAGGGCTGTAAAACCCAGAGCGGGGCAGGGGCCGGGGCAGGGGCAGGGGGGATACCCGTGGACCCGGCAGAGTGTTGGTGTAGAACACAAGGTCACGGTCAGAACCATCTCAGGAATGTTTGCCTCCAGTCTGAGGACTTCGGAGATCCAGGGACAATTTAAGGAAACCGCTGGGCCCCAAAAAGCCTGACCCTAAAAATCCCCATCTGGGTGGAGTTTGCATGTCCTCCCCGTGTCCGCGTGGGTTTCCTCCGGGTTCTCCGGTTTCCTCCCACAGTCCAAAAACATGGATCAAGTTAATTGAGTTCTCCAAATTGCCCCATATAGAGTGTGTGTGTGTGTGAGTGAGTGTGTGCTCAGTGATAGATTGGCGTCCTGTCCTGGGTGTACCTGCCCAGCGCCCGAGACGTTCTCCCCTGGATGGACATGGGGAACCCCCCCGCGACCCTAATAGAGGATAAAGCGGGAGATAATGGATGGATGGACACTGAAGGAGAGGACAGACCCTCCAGCGATCCTCGGTCCTCACAAGGATTCTTCATGTAAGATCAGAACGCAGGGACGTCCGGTTCCGGTTTAGAACTTTGTGAAGCTGCTTCAGGACACGATCTGTTGTATCAACTCTTATTAAAGGTTCCGCAGCCTCGGACCCGGCCCCGGTGCTCAGAGTGGACCGCGGGGTCCGAAGACGAAACGCCGTGCGGCTTTGTGTCCCGCTGAACAAACCGCGGGCCGCCGAAGACAAACCTCCAGAAGCAACGGGCTGGAACGGAACGATCTCACATGATGGACGGGACGCCGCAGCCCGGAGGCGCAGAACCGAGAAGTGTGGGGCGGGCGGGCGGGCGGGACGAGGCGTCTCTCTGGAGGGGTTACGGCAGAACCTGCACCGACAGCCCGAGCAGCAGGTGGAGGTTTCTACAGAACCGGTCTGAACCTGAACGCCACGACTCTGTGGACGTCCCAGGGTCCTGACAGAGTTTAAGAGGACGGTTCTTCACGGTGACGCTGCGGAACTAAAGTTTCAGGAACCGTCCACTGCTTATAGACGTTTGGGTTCCATCTGTCCATCTGAACCTCAACTCAAACAGAACTTCAGCCAACACCTATGCAATGACATCACCAACACCAACGTCGGTGTCTGACCTCACAAAGGTTCTGCCTACAAAGGTTCTGCATGGTGGCTTAGTGGTTTAGCATGTTCTCCTCTCAGCGCTAGGGATTCCCGGTTCGAATACCAATCTGGGTGGAGTTTCCATGTTCTCCCCGTGTCCGCGTGGGTCTCCTCCGGGTTCTCCGGTTTCCTTCCACAGTCCAAAAACATGGATCAAGTCAATTGAGTTCTCCAAATTGCCCCATATAGAGTGAGTGTGTGTGTGAGTGTGTTCAGTGATAGATTGCCCAGCGCCCGAAACGTTCTCCCCTGGATGGGCATGGGGAACCCCCCCCCGCGACCCTAATAGAGGATAAAGTGTAAGATAATGGATGAATTATAGATGACGGAACAATACTGTCCGTATAATGTATGCATGTGTTTATCGTCCACAAGGGCCAGTGCTGGGACCCCCTGTTATTTTTACGATTTGTTAAGTGCCAACCCACAGTTACATCATCAGATAATGATGATGATGTCACGGTTCTCGTGACATCATACACTGTGATAATAATCAGCGTGAATCTGAATCGTCTTTTTAATGATTGTTTTGCTCGCGTCGCGTTCGTCCTACGTTTATTCTTAGACGCTGACCTGCAGGAACACGTTCTCCACACACACACACACACACACACACACACACACACACACACACAGTTCATTCACAACCTCGGGACCCCGGGTGCAGTTCTGTTGAAGACGGGGGGGGGGGGGGGCTGAGAGCAGTGCAGAGTGTTATTGAACAACATGGCAACCGGGGAGCTATAATTACCCCGCGGTGGACGGATTGTTTACCGCCTGAAAATGTCTTCGCGTGTAAAGCGCACCGACGGACGCTTCCACGGTCAGCCGTCAGGCGGACAGAACGGTTCTCCAGGCGCCCGGGGGGGGGGGGGGGGGGGGTGGGGGGGGGGGGGGGGGGGGGGGGGGGGGGTGGGGGGGGGGGGGGGGGGGTGGGGCGAGGCGAGGGACTCGGGGGGATGGGTGGAGTGGGGGGGGGGGGGTGGTGGGGTTGAGGGTATATGGGGTGGAGTCGGGGGGGGGGGTGGGGGGGGGGGGGGGGGGGGGGGGGGGGGGGGGGGGGTAAGCACGGGTGTCAATCACCCACAGGGTCCTCGAAAACAGCAACCGAAGACATTCCATCTGCTGACGACGAGACGGGAGACGCTTCCTCCAGTCGTCTCCCCCCCCCCCCCCCCATCATCCCCCCCCCCCCCCCCACACACACACACACACACACACACACACACAACCAGCATCCCCACCCCCACCCACACAGGTCCAGACCTGAACACAAGACTGCAGATCCCTCAGACGGCGAGGCTCAACGTTCCGTTCAGGACGTCCGCCGGTGCGATTTACAAATGCAAAACACTCGACTCCGGAACGTCCGCCATGTGGAACCTTCACGCAGGTCCCCCCCCGTCTCGTGTGGGGCCTGTCCCGGTGGAAACGCGCTGGAAACGCTGACGCGTCGATCTGAGGGTTATCACGACCGACTCGGGCGCTGAGGTCATCACGACTCAGCAGATTTGTGAAGACGCGAGCGGTCGGTCCTCACATCAACAGAGGTGTGAAGACGTGAACGGAGACGCCAACAAGTACTACTGCGTGTGTGTGTGTGTGTGTGTGTGTGTGTGTGTGTGTGTGTGTGTGTGTGTGTGGGTTTTATGACAAGCCATCGTAGGCAATAAAATGTCCACACGCTGCAGAACCGTCTCCCTGAGTCTCAGTCTCTTTCTTACACAGGTAATCACACACACACACACACGCACACACACACACACACACACACGCACACACACACACACACACACACACACACACACACACACACATACATACATACATACATACATACATACACAGACAAACACACACACACACACACAGACAAACACACACATACACTCACACACACATACATGCACACACACACACACGACATTCAATAAACATAACTAGATTTGTTTAGGGCAACACGGTGGCTTAGTGGTTTGGCATGTTCTCCTCTCAGCGCTAGGGATTCCCGGTTTGACTCCCCATCTGGGTGGAGTTTCCATGTCCTCCCCGTGTCCGCGTGGGTCTCCTCCGGGTTTCCTCCCACAGTCCAAAAACATGGATCAAGTCAATTGAGTTCTCCAAATTGCCCCATATAGAGTGTGTGTCTGTGTGAGTGAGTGTGTGCTCAGCGATAAGATTGCCCCCCTGTTCTGGGTGTATCTGCCCAGCGCCCGAAACGTTCTCCCCTGGATGGGCATGGGGAACCCCCCCCCCCCACGACCCTGATATAGGATAAAGCGGAGGATGATGGATGGATGGATTTGTTTAATTGCCCTGTTTTGTTGGTATCATCTATAAAGACATCACACGGGGGGGGGGGGGGGGGGGGGGTGTGTCCTCAGCATCATGTGACCCCTGACGGAGGTTTAGAGGATGAAGGACAGCAGCAACAGCGGCCCCGCGGTCTCCGATTCGACATCCACAAGGGGGAGCAGTGAGTGAGGTGGACGTGTGGCTTTAAACTCCAGCAGCACTGCTGTGTCTGGTCTTTGATCTTTAAGCCCCCCCGTGGTGACAACCCCCCCCCCCCCCCCGAAATGTACGGTCCAGTATATTTACAGTGACCACAAGCTCCAGACAGACGGAGTTTATATGAAGAAACAAGCGCATATTCAGCGCGGCGGACGCCTTTTCCATCGCTCTCTAATTTCCCTGCAGGAACTTAAACGAGCTCAGTATTCGCCGAGTGTGTAAACACCCCCCCCCCCCCCCCCCCCCCCCACACACACACACACACACACACCCTCGCTCTCTCACTCGCTCTCTCACTCGCTCGCTCGCCCAGGCGCTGTGTCGTACGACGGGGAGATGAACACATTGCATCACTCGGTCGGGGTTGGGGAACAAGGCTGCTTCTTCAGCCTCCATAAAGTAGGTCACTGTGGATTCCTTTCGTCAGGACACTTTCGTTAGGACACTTTCTTTAGGACACTTTCGTTAGGACACTTTCTTTAGGACACTTTCATTAGGACACTCTCTTTAGGACACTCTCTTTAGGACACTTTCGTTAGGACACTTTCTTTAGGACACTTTCTTTAGGACACTTTCGTTAGGACACTTTCGTTAGGACACTTTCGTTAGGACACTTTCTGCAGGACACTTTCTGCAGGACACTTTCGTTAGGATACTCTCTTTAGGACACTCTCTTTAGGACACTTTCGTTAGGACACTTTCTGTAGTACACTTTCTGTAGGACACTTTCTTTAGGACACTCTCTTTAGGACACTCTCTTTAGGACACTTTCGTTAGGACACTTTCTTTAGGACACTTTCTTTAGGACAATTTCGTTAGGACACTTTCATTAGGACACTTTCTTTAGGACACTTTCGTTAGGACACTTTCGTTAGGACACTTTCGTTAGGACACTTTCTGCAGGACACTTTCGTTAGGATACTCTCTTTAGGACACTCTCTTTAGGACACTCTCTTTAGGACACTTTCTGTAGTACACTTTCTGTAGGACACTTTCTTTAGGACACTTTCTTTAGGACACTCTCTTTAGGACACTTTCATTAGGACACTTTCATTAGGACACTTTCTTTAGGACACTTTCATTAGGACACTTTCATTAGGACACTTTCTTTAGGACACTTTCATTAGGACACTTTCATCAGGACACTTTCTTAAGGACACTTTCTTCCAAACTGTTGTGTCTTTCCGCTCGCACGTCCCGCTGAGACTTTTAACACCACCGCCACCTACAGCTCACTACATCCATCCATTATCCCCCGCTTTATCCTCTATTAGGATCGGGGGGGGGGGGGGGGGGGTTCCCCATGCCCATCCAGGGGAGAACGTCTCGGGCGCTGGGCAGATACACCCAGTACAGGACGCCAATCTATCTCTGGGTACACACTCACTCACACACACTGTATATGGGGCAATTTGGAGAACTCCATTGACCTTGATCCATGTTTTTTGGACTGTGGGAGGAAACCGGAGAACCCGGAGGAGACCCACGCGGACACGGGGAGGACATGCAAACTCCACCCAGATGGGGATTCGAACCGGGAATCCTTAGCGCTGAGAGGAGAACATGCCAAAGCACTAAGGCACGGTGCCGCCCGAGGTTTCTTTACTTTAACTGAATGAATAAATCACGTCGTTCTTCGGAGGACGGCAGCGCGCGGTCGAATCCTCCCGTTTGATTGGTCGCTTTGCATTGTTCATTTGCATAATAAAGCTTATCATTTGAATATGTTGAGTATTTATTCAAGCAGCCGGCGCTTGTTTACAATTATATATAATTTATATAGATATATAAATAAACTCCCCTCACTATAGGTTAAGGAGGCCGTGTAACCGTGGCAACCGTTACCATAATCAAAATATACAGTACCCAAAAAAGTTTGGACACGCCCCCTTTTTTTTTTTTACAGTAAATATGGACTGTAGTCCATCTATTTGTGGACCGCGGCACGTACAGTGTCCCACAGAGCAGGGATTCTTTGGTCAGTGTGTTAATCCTATCCCAGCACATGAGCCCTCTAAATAGTTCTTTATGTGGCTCCCTTAAGCAAGGCTGACTCAGAGGAAGTGACAAACACAGGTACGACTGACTAACGAGAGCTGGAGGAAATGATGTCGCTCACACACACACACACACACACACACACACACACACACACACACACACACACACACACGGGGGTCAGGACAGCAGAGATGAATGCAAATGCAGTGATTTGCAAGGTCTCCAGCGCTCTCCGTCGTTATGAGGAGACCTGGTTTATGCAAAACGGCGCCATCGCAGCGGGCGCTGCACTACCGACTTCAACGGCCGCCGCCCGCCCGCCCGCCCGCCCGCCGCCAAACGACGCGTGGCTCACGTCTCCGAGTCCGTCTAAAGATCTACCTGCATTCTGGTCTCATGACCACACCCTGTTTTTTTTGGTCCAGAAGGCAAATCCTCAGACAGAACGAGCTTAAGTTCGTTAAAAAAAATAATAAAAAATACACCCAGGGCAATCTATTGCTGGGCACACACTCACTCACACTCTATATGGGGCAATTTGGAGAATTCAATTCACCTCGAATACATGTATTTTGGACTGTGGGAGGAAAGCGGAGAACCCGGAGGAAACCCACGCGGACACGGGGAGGACATGGAAACTCCACCCAGATGGGGATTCGAACCGGGAATCCCTAGCGTGAAAGGAGAACATGCCAAACCACAAAGCTCCCTACACTTTCTGGTTTGATTGATACAACACACATGTCAGAGGAGCTGGCAGAGGGTTCGAGGTTCCACGACGACGTGAGAGAGTGATCGGTTTCGCCTACGGAACTTAACCCATCTAAACACACACACACACACACACACACACACACACACACACACACACACGGAGCGAAGCGAGCACACGTGAGGAACCGAACCGGGGACCTTCAGGTCACACGGCAGACAACATGCTGCGTCTTAAACTACAGGACAGTCCCACACATCCCCCGCTCGTCAGGCAGCGTGCAGACAGACAGACAGACGTGCAGACAGACAGACGTGCAGACAGACAGACAGGACAGACAGGCAGGCAGACAGACAGACAGGCAGACAGACGGTTGTGTACTCACTCGGATTATTGGCGTCCACCTCGAGGGCGTGCAGCTCCGTACACTCGGCCAGAGAATGTTCCAGACACAGCTGCAGGAAGCGAGCCTGCGTCCGGCTGACCCGCTTCAGCAGCGACAGCAGGGCCACCGTCTGCTCGCACTCGTTCCAGCCCTTAAACCAGCCGGCCAGGACGCCCACCTGGTCGCGAAACATCATGGTCCAGAGGGGCGGCGCCTCGGCCCCGGCGCGTGGCTGCGATCGGCGGGGGGTGTGTGGGGGGGGGGGGGGGGGTGTGACGGAGGGAATCGGGTCAGAGCGTTCTCTGATGTCACGGTGTCACTGAAGCGTCGGGCGCCGTGTCATCGTGTTTGGCGCGGCGAGGGAGGCGCTCACAAGTGAGCGCTGACGACGACGACGACGACTCCGCGCCGAGGATCTCCTCCGGCGGGGGGGGGGGGGGGGGGGGGGGAGGGGTGGTGGTGGTGGGGGGGGAGAGACGACTCTTACGTTACAGAGCGAGGAGGACAGCGCGGGGTCGTCTGCGCCGCCGGGAGCCCGTTCAATCTGCAGGGAGAAGGTGAGGAGACAGTGAGACGGGTGGAGACAGAGGGACAGACAGACAGACAGACAGACAGACAGACAGACAGACAGACAGATGATGATGATGATGATGATGAAGGACAGAACGACGGATCATTAAGTTGATGTTTAATAATTCATTAAAGGTCACAGAGTCGTGTTGTTATCACGACTCTTAGGGATCAATAACCGGACTGATAGACATCTGATCACATGACCGAGGGTCGGTCCAGCACCGCCGGACGACAGACTGGACGGCGGATGAAGGGGAGGGTCCGGCCGCTCACCTGCTCAGGTGCATCAGTGTTAGAACAGGAGCGAAGAATAAAGAGCTGAACAGAAACATGGACCTCCTGCCGCTCACACGGAACCCGGCGTCGGCACGGTGGCGTAGTGGTTTGGCATGTTCGCCTCTCAGCGCTAGGGATTCCCGGTTCTCTGGTTTCCTCCCACAGTCCAAAAACATGGATCAAGTCAATTGAGTTCTCCAAATTGCCCCATATAGAGTGTGTCTGTGTGTGCCCAGCGATAGATTGCCCCCCTGTCCTGGGTGTATCTGCCCAGCGCCTGAAACGTTCTCCCCTGGATGGGCATGGGGAACCCCCACGCGACCCTAATATAGGATAAAGCGGAAGATAATGGATGGATGGAATCTGTCCAATGAGCACCAGGATAGGCTCCAGCGGGCCCCGCACACAACCCTGTTCCCCTAGACCTCATTTTGACCCCACACATGCGCCACCTCCAGCGGGGCTGTTTAACTTCCAGGGGCATCAGCAGAAACAAGAGACGTGATTGGTTGGTGAACATCAAGCAGATTTTAACCGAACAAGCGGAAACTGCACAAGATCCAAACGTAACGTTAAAACAACTAAATTAAAACATAAACACGAAACCGTTCCCCATGCCCATCCAGGGGAGAAAGTTTCAGGCGCTGGGCAGATACACCCAGGACAGGGGGGCAATCTATCACTGGACACACACTCACTCACACAGACACTCTATATGGGGCAATTTGGAGAACTCAATTGACTTGATCCATGTTTTTGGACTGTGGGAGGAAACCGGAGAACCCGGAGGAAACCCACGCGGACACGGGGAGGACATGGACACTCCACCCAGATGGGGATTCGAACCGGGAATCCCTAGTGCTGAGAGGAGAACATGCTAAACCTCCAACACAAAACCTTTATAACAGAAAATCATCTAAAAATCATTCTGATCATCAGAACTGAATGAAGACAAAGTGTGCAGAGAGTCAGCTGGACTACAGACTGGACCTGCAGGACTACAGAGTCCATCTGAGGAGCTGTACCTAATAAAATGGCCGGTCAGCAGGTCAGTGGTGATCTGAACCTGAACCCAGCGTCACCGCGGGGCACGGCAGTCCAGATCCTGACGGCATCGGTAATTAAAAGGTCAAATTAAGGTTGTAACGGCATCACCTGTCACAGAAACACCTGGATGACGCGATAGAACATCTGGAGAGCGTGGCGTGACGTCACGCGCGTGGCTGGTTTGTGAGGTACACGCTCCCGCAACAGATTGAGGGAACATCTGGCGGAGGACGCGTCCCTGCTGCAGATGTTTACTTGTGGGCTCGAGACGCGGCCCTAACCTTGCGCTCGCCTCTGAGTTTAATCCCGAGTTTAATCCCGGGTTTAATCCCGGAGCTCGGGGCGTGAGCCGCGGCTTTCCTGAAAAACAGGAGCCCCCGTTTGTCGGAGAAGCTGCTGACGGCGGCGCCTCGCTGGAGCGAGAATGCCCCCGACGCCTCGAGAATGCCCCCCCGCCGCCGCCTGTTTTCATCCGGCGCTAAAATAAGACGGAAACGCGGCGGCGGGAGTCCGGCGGAACAGCCGCGGAGCGAGCGCAGAAAGTTACTCACGCGGAGGTCCAGGTCCTTCGGGCGGGTTCGGTCCAGGTCCTTCAGGCGGGTTCGGTCCAGGCTGCGGTCATCGTGACCGAGTTATTTCTCCCCCCCCCCCAAGTCCACCCCCCGACGCTGAGCGCGGCTCGTCCCGTCCCGTCGCGTCGCGTCCCGTCCGGCTTTAAGCGCGCAACATTGCCCCGCGTCCTCGTCTACGATCCCGCCCCGGGTGGAAGCGTCGCCTCTGGGCAGACCGCGCCTCGGCGCTCGGGTCAGTCGGTGGACGGACGGCGCATCGCGCGGGCTGCTGCTCCCTGCAGTCCAGAGGAGAGAGTCCGCTCCGCGCCGCGGCCGCGTCCCACATGCGAATCATTAACAGGGCGCATTACGTCAGGGGCTTGGCAGCGCGCGCCGCCAGCACCAAAATAGAGAGTGGAGTTACAGGAACAGCGCCCGGTCCGCCCGCCCGCCCGCCCGCCGCACTGACCGCCGCACTGACCGCCGACCCGCCGCGCACTCCGCTCAAACGGCATTATTATTATTATTATTTTAATTCGGAACGTTTTAATTCAAAGTTTTTAATCAGAATTCAAAGTTTTTTAAAAAAAATCGGGACATCTGGGACATGAGGCACGCGCGCGCGCTCACTCACTCACAGCCGCGCGCGTGCGGGGCGAACTTTATTACGTCACAACGTCTCGATCGCTCACGACACGTCGGAAGAAAAGAAGAAAAAAAAAACAGGCTCGATTTTTAGTCGATTTTGCAATCGAGAGGTTTTTTTTTTATAAACTCGCCCCGCACGTGCGGATTTCTTCCAGCAGGGGGCATCACGAAGCCCACTATGAACTTTAAAGGAGAAATAAAGAGATTCATCCGGAAAAAAAAAAAAAAATATATATATATATATATATATTTTATTTTTTTTTTTTTTCCGGATGAATCTCTTTATTTCTCCTTTAAAGTTCGTAGTATATATATATATATGAGGATTAAAGTTAAATGTCATCAGTGACGTGTCTGAAAAGTTATAAGTATTTTACGGGGAGCCTATTTCACCTAAACACGATGTGTCATCAATCAGGGAACAGAATTTTTTATTTTTGGCCACTCACCGGCCACTTAATGGGATTCAACCCCCAGTGTTTCTGCGAATTTGGGTAATACCCCCTTTTTTTTGGCACGAGGGAAAGTTCATGACGTCATCACCGAGGGAGTTTGGAGTGGAAGAACTTGACTGAAACTCCAGCCCCAACGTAACACCCGTGGAATGAATTAGAACTGAGATTTTGCCTTTCGCCCCTACATCAGTGTCTGACCTCAAAAAATAGCCTTTAGTCTTTAGAATCAATGAGCCCCAGAATCTGACAGAAAGCCTCCGCAGGGAACATAATGACCGAAAATAAATCACTGAAAATACATCCATTATCTTCAGCTTTATCCCATATTAGGTTCCCCATGTCCATCCAGGACAGGGGGGGCAATCTATCACTGGACACACACTCTCTCACACTCTATATGGGGCAATTTGGACAACTCAATTGACCTTGATCCATGTTTTTGGACTGTGGGAGGAAACCGGAGAACCCGGGGGAAACCCACGTGGACACGGGGGAGAACATGGAAACTCCACCCAGATGGGGATTCGAACCCGCGGAATCCCTAACGCTGAGAGGAGAACATGCTAAGCCACCGTGCCGCCCATAAATCACTGAAAATCGCAAATGAATTTCAATATTATTAAAACAGTTAATAGATTTTTAGAATTTGAAAACAAGAATTAAAGAATTAGAATTAAAAATGAGGAAACAATTTAAAACTACCGCTGTCACACGGCCGCCACCAGGCGGCCAAACTGCCGCATTACAGGCCACGTTCAACCCGACGTTAAAAACTTTGGAGTGTAATTGTACTTTCCTAACAGAGTTTCAGTAACAAAGTAATTTAGTAATGAGCTTTAAAAGTATGTTTTCTTTCCCAAAACACTGAAATGAGACATTTAAACAGCGGCGTTCGGGTTCAAACCGCAGACTCAGCGTTTATCAGACAGGAGGAGTAAACTCCGTGTATTCAACTTTAACGTTTGCACCGTCTCGTCACTTAAACCTCATTAAAACAGAACATTCGTTTCTCTAACTCGAGTTGTTAGTTGAGTCGAGCGCGTCCGCTTCAGAGACAGAAACAACAGAAACACAATTACCTTTAAAACGCCACATTGCCGTCAGACTCATTGAGCATGCGCAGAAGCTACAACTCAACTGTGCTGGTCAAAACATTCCGGAGTAAAATAATTAATTTATAATTAATGACTTAAATTATTAAAAACTAAACATGAAGACAGACTTATTATTATTATTATTATTATTATTCATTTACTTTTCATTCATTATCTCCGCGGCTTTATCCTCTATTAGGGTCGCGGCGGGGGGGGGGGGGGGGGGTTCCCCATGCCCATCCAGGGGAGAAAACACCTCGGGGCGCCGGGGGCAGATCGACCCAGGACAGGGCGCCAATCTATCGCTGGGCACACACTCACTTCACACCACGGACCACACTGCTATATGGGGCAATTTGGAGAAACTCAATTGACTTGATCCATGTTTTTGGGGGGGACTGTGGGAGGAAAACCGGAGAACCCGGAGGAAAACCCACGCGGGACACGTGGAGAACATGGAAACTCCACCCAGATGGGGATTCTAACCGGGAATCCCTAGCGCTGAGAGGAGAACATGCCAAACCACTAAGCCACCGTGCCGCCTATTATTATTATATAATTCGTATTTATGGTGCGTGTTGTATATTGAGTGTAAATCCAGTGCGAATCGAGTCTCATTTGTGGATTAGGGGACCTACCTAGTGTAGGACTGATGTAAAGACTATGTAGTGGACGACATGTCCACCTGAGGGCAGCGTTGGGTCAGGATCAGCAGTCACGTAGTTCACGTACACGAGGAAACAGGATGTGACTAAAACGAGTGATTAAACTTTAACGCTGTCCGAATTCACACTCGGTTCACTACATAGTGCACTCAGTAGGTCGCGTGATGTTCAGTGATGGGTGTTTGGAGTCGAGCCCTTCGTGCACCCCTGAAAAGTCCACTCTGGATTTCAGGGGACAGGGCCTCATGTGAGGAGTAACGGACGGGGGTGGTTCAGTGTTTGGGTGGTTGAGTAACGGGGCAGTTCAGTGTTTGGGTGGTTGAGTAACGGGGCAGTTCAGTGTTTGGGTGGTTGAGTAACGGGGCGGTTCAGTGTTTGGGTGGTTGAGTAACGTGCGGGGGCGGTTCAGTGTTTGGGTGGTTGAGTAACGTGCGGACATAAGGGCGGTTCAGTGTTTGGGGTGGTTGAGTTAACGGGCGGGGGCAGTTCAGTGTTTGGGTGGTTGAGTAACGGGCGGGGGCGGTTCAGTGTTTGGGTGGTTGAGTAACGGGCGGGGGCGGTTCAGTGTTTGGGTGGTTGAGTAACGGCGGGGGCGGTTCAGTGTTTTGGGTGGTTGAGTAACGGGCGGGGGCGTTCAGTGTTTGGGTGGTTGAGTAACGGCTGGGGCGGTTCAGTGTTTGGGTGGTTGAGTAACGGGCAGGGGCGGGGGCAGTTCAGTGTTTGGGTGGTTGAGTAACGGGCGGGGGCGGGGGCAGTTCAGTGTTTGGGTGGTTGAGTAACGGGGGCGTGGGAGCGGTTCAGTGTTTGGGTGGTTGAGTAACGGGCGGTGGCGGTTCAGTGTTTGGGTGGTTGAGTAACGGGCGGGGGCAGTTCAGTGTTTGGGTGGTTGAGTAACGGGCGGGGGTGGTTCAGTGTTTGGGGTGGTTGGAGTAACGGGCGGTGGCGGTTCAGTGTTTGGGTGGTTGAGTAACCGGGGCGGGGCAGTTCAGTGTTTTGGGTGGTTGAGTAACGGGCGGTGGCGGTTCAGTGTTTGGGTGGTTGAGTAACGGGCGGGGGCGGTTCAGTGTTTGGGTGGTTGAGTAACGGGCGGGGGCAGTTCAGTGTTTGGGTGGTTGAGTAACGGGCGGGGGCGGTTCAGTGTTTGGGTGGTTGAGTAACGGGCGGTGGCGGTTCAGTGTTTGGGTGGTTGAGTAACGGGCGGGGGGGCGGTTCAGTGTTTGGGTGTTGAGTAACGGGCGGTGGCGGTTCAGTGTTTGGGTGGTTGAGTAACGGGCGGGGGCGGTTCAGTGTTTGGGTGGTTGAGTAACGGGCGGTGGCGGTTCAGTGTTTGGGTGGTTGAGTAACGGGCGGGGGCGGTTCAGTGTTTGGGTGGTTGAGTAACGGGCGGGGCGGTTCAGTGTTTGGGTGGTTGAGTAACTTGGGGCGGTGGCGGTTCAGTGTTTGGGTGGTTGAGTAACGGGCGGGGCGGTTCAGTGTTTGGGTTGTTGAGTACGGGCGGGGGCAGTTCAGTGTTTGGGTGGTTGAGTAACGGGCGGTGGCGGTTCAGTGTTTGGGTGGTTGAGTAACGGGCGGGGGCGGTTCAGTGTTTGGGTGGTTGAGTAACGGGCGGGGGCGGTTCAGTGTTTGGGTGGTTGAGTAACGGGCGGTGGCGGTTCAGTGTTTGGGTGGTTGAGTAAGTGCTGGGGGCGGCGGGGGCAGTTCAGTGTTTGGTGGTTGAGTAACGGGCGGTGGGCGGTTCAGTGTTTGGGTGGTTGAGTAACGGCGGGGGCAGTTCAGTGTTTGGGTGGTTGAGTAACGTGCGGGGGCGGTTCAGTGTTTGGGTGGTTGAGTAACGGGCGTGGCGGTTTCAGTGTTTGGGTGGTTGAGTAACGGGCGGGGGCAGTTCACAGTGTTTGGGTGGTTGAGTAACAGGGGCGGTGGCGGTTCAGTGTTTGGGTGGTTGAGTAACGGGCGGGGGTGTTTCAGTGTTTGGGTGGTTGAGTAACGGGCGGGGTGCGGGGCAGTTTCAGTGTTTGGGTGGTTGAGTTAACGGGGGCGGGGGCAGTTCAGTGTTTGGGTGGTTGAGTAACGGGCGTGGGGCAGTTCAGTGTTTGGGTGGTTGAGTAACGGGCGGTGGCGTTCAGTGTTTGGGTGGTTGAGTAACGGGCGGGGGCGGTTCAGTTGTTTGGGTGGTTGAGTACCGGGCGGGGGCGGTTCAGTGTTTTGGTGTGTTGAGTAACTGGGGCGGTGGCGGTTCAGTGTTTGGGTGGTTGAGTAACGGGCGGGGGCAGTTCAGTGTTTGGGTGGTTGAGTAACGGGCGGTGGCGGTTCAGTGTTTGGGTGGTTGAGTAACGGGCGGGGGTGGTTCAGTGTTTGGGTGGTTGAGTAACGGGCGGGGGCGGGGGCAGTTCAGTGTTTGGGTGGTTGAGTAACGGGGCGGGGGCAGTTCAGTGTTTGGGTGGTTGAGTAACAGGCGGGGGCGGGGGTGGTTCAGTAACGGGCGGGGGCGGGGCGGGGGCAGTTCAGTGCAGTTAGTTTTTATTTTTTCGTAGTGCTCACGTTCAGAAATATAAATACGCAAATCGGCGTTACATTCATCGGCTGCGGCGCTTAAAAACACAGTGACCGCTCTCAGAGCGGCTCCAGAACCGGGTTCTGCACCATCTTCAGAGACCCCCCCCCCCCCCCCCCCCCCCCCCCCCGGCAACGACCCCATCACCAACACGGAACCTCACACCAGTGACACCGCCAACGACGGAACTGTGACCAGGAGACTCCAGAAGTGTGAGGACATCGGACCTCCCGGTGCAAAGGAACCCTCCAGCTTTGTGTAAACAGTTTAGGGAAGTTCCCGTGTCGGTTAGATCGGACCGAGCGCAGCGGGATCTCCACAACCACGTGAGAGTGAGGGGAGTCCCAATACTTTCCTCTTGGTGATCGGCCACGCCCCTTTTGAGAACTTCGTGAGCCAGAACGGGGGTGTGCAAACTTTAAGAGACCTCTAAACGTCTCGATTCTACAAACAGAACAAACACACGTTCTCCATGAATGTCTTCGTCTTTGTGAGGAATCGGATTTCTAGGCGAGACAGAGGACAGTGCGGAACCCTGCAGTCATTCGGGGCAGGGTTCTCAGAACCGTCACGATTATCATGATACAACGATATAACGATATAATTAACGACTAGGACTCCTCCGACGATCGGATTTACGTTCCACGAACGTTGTTCAAATCCAACGGAACATTAGGCGAATCTCCATGGCAACAGCTAAGATTACTTTCTGAACAACGTTCACGTTCCCATAATGCACAGCGTGACTCAAATAAGAACAGGACGTGTCCTCGTGATTATTTTGATTAGTTGATAAATGTTAGCGCTAAATAATTAATATTACGAACGATATTTAAAGTTTAATGCTCAACAGACCGTCCGTCCGTCTCCACGGTGACGGCCTACGCGAGCCGGGACAGGCCCCGACTGAGGCTCCGGAACCCTGGACGTCAACGGACCCATGGACAGAACACGGCTGAAGGTTTGATATGAATTAACGAGCTTATTGAAAGTTGAACATGCGCGCGTTTCGGACGGACGGAACCAACAATTAACGCTGGATCGGTTTTGTTGCAGAATTTTAAAATAAGAGCGGATTTAACCTGACGAAGCGTCTGAATGGTTCTAAGCCAAGTTCCATCAGTCGAACGTCTCCGTGTGAGACACACGAACGCTAAAGTCGTCACATCGTTTGGACTCACGGGTCCAGAAGACACCTCCTCTGAGGGTTCTTCATTTTGTCTTCGCAGAGGAACTTTAGAAACACTATGAGGCTGCGGTTCCAAAATGAGGTCCACCTCCTGAGGACCCCTCAGAGGAGAGAGAACCTGAGGCAGCCTGGTCCCCTGAACCCCCTCGCTGAACCCCAAACCGGTCCCCCGAACCCCCTCGCTGAACCCCTGAACCCAAAACTGGTCCCCTGAACCCTTCGCCAGGCTCCAGAACCCCTCGCCGGTCCCCCGAAACCCCTCGCTGGTCCCCCAATGGTCCTGAGGCGTTCAGACAGGTCAGTTCTGGGGGGGTATGAAGTACTCCTGTGGGGTGGAGTAGTACACGTCCTCTGAGGGTTCTTCGTTTTGTCTTCGCAGAGGAACTTTAGAAACACTATGAGGCTGCGGTTCCAAAATGAGGTCCACCTCCTGAGGACCCCTCAGAGGAGAGAGAACCAGAGGCAGCCTGGTCCCCCGAACCCCCTCGCTGAACCCCAAACTGGTCCCCCGAAACCCTCGCTGGTCCCCCGAAACCCCTCGCCGGTCCCCCGAAACCCCTCGCCGGTCCCCCGAAACCCCTCGCCGGTCCCCCGACGGTCCTGAGGTGAACAGACAGGTCAGTTCTGGGGGGGTATGAAGTACTCCTGTGGGGTGGAGTAGTAGTTGTGGTGCTGGTTCTGCTGGATGTTCCCGGAGGACAGGAGCAGCGGGGAGGTGGAGGTGCGGAGGCCGGAGAAGGTGGGCGGGGTTTGGGAGCTGGCGGAGGGAAGGCTGTGGGGCTTCTGGACGGCGCCGTACCAACTGGCGCCCAGCTGAGACGTCGAGGTGGAGGTGCTGCTGCAGAGGACATCAGAGAGAGGACGTCAGAGAGAGGACGTCAGAGAGAGGACGTCAGCGAGAGAGGACGTCAGCGAGAGAGGACGTCAGCGAGAGAGGACGTCGGAGAGAGGACGTCGGAGAGAGAGAGGACGTCGGAGAGAGGACGTCGGAGAGAGGACGTCGGAGAGAGGACGTCGGAGAGAGGACGTCGGAGAGAGGACGTGTGAGAGAGGACGTCAGAGAGAGGACAACAGAGAGAGGACGTCAGAGAGAGGACGTCAGAGAGAGGACGTCAGAGAGAGGACGTCAGAGAGAGGACAACAGAGAGAGGACAACAGAGAGAGGACGTCAGAGAGAGGACGTCAGAGAGAGGACGTCAGAGAGAGGACGTCAGAGAGAGGACGTCAGAGAGAGGACGTCAGAGAGAGGACAACAGAGAGAGGACGTCAGAGAGAGGACAACAGAGAGAGGACAACAGAGAGAGGACGTCAGAGAGAGGACGTCAGAGAGAGGACAACAGAGAGAGGACGTCAGAGAGAGGACGTCAGAGAGAGGACGTCAGAGAGAGGACGTCAGAGAGAGGACAACAGAGAGAGGACGTCAGAGAGAGGACATCAGAGAGAGGACGTCAGAGAGAGGACGTCAGAGAGAGGACGTCAGAGAGAGGACGTCAGAGAGAGGACAACAGAGAGAGGACGTCAGAGAGAGGACGTCAGAGAGAGGACAACAGAGAGAGGACAACAGAGAGAGGACAACAGAGAGAGGACGTCAGAGAGAGGACGTCAGAGAGAGGACGTCGGAGAGAGGACAACAGCAGAGCGTAACGAAAAACCAGGGGAACGAATCAGAGGTTTTCAGACTGTTCTACACGCTTTCGTCTCATTTCTTCTTTCTTTCCTGTTTCGTTTCCTGAGTGAGATTTCTCTGAACATTTCCTTCCTCAATTTGTCTTTTTTCCTCAATTTGTCTTTTTTTTCCCTCAATTTGTCTTTTTTCCCTCAATTTGTCTTTTTTTTCCCTCAATTTGTCTTTTTTTTTTCCCTCAATTTGTCTTTTTTTTCCCTCAATTTGTCTTTTTTTTTCCCTCAATTTGTCTTTTTTTTCCCTCAATTTGTCTTTTTTTTTTCCTCAATTTGTCTTTTTTCCTCAATTTGTCTTTTTTTCCCTCTAATTTGTCTTTTTTTTCCCTCAATTTGTCTTTTTTTTTCTCAATTTGTCTCCAACATTTCGTCTCACTTTCTTTCCTGTTTCGTTTCCTGATTGAGATTCGTCTGAACATTTGTTGTCCTGGTTCTTTGCGTCAATAACCTTCCCCTCTTAAGTTTCTTTCCTGATTCGTTTCCTTTGAAATGGATTCTCCTCCTCTGATATTTTCGTCTCTTATTTGTTTACCCTGAATAACTTTTTTTGTTTCGTCTTGTTTCACATTCTCCTACATTTTGTTTCCTTATTTATTTTCTCTGATGTTTCCTTTTCCCTGGACGGCACGCTGGCTTATTGGTTTGGCATGTTCTCCTCTCAGCGCTAGGGATTCCCCATCTTCGAATCCCCATCTGGGTGGAGTTTCCATGTCCTCCCCGTGTCCGTGTGGGCTTCCTCCGGGTTCTCCGGTTTCCTCCCACAGTCCAAAAACATGGATCAAGTCAATTGAGTTCTCCAAATTGCCCCATATAGAGTGTGTGTGTGTACAGTGATGGATTGCCCCCCTGTCCTGGGTGTACCTGCCCAGCGCCTGAAACGTTCTCCCCTGGATGGGCATGGGGAACCCCCCCACCGCGACCCTCTAACTTCTAGCCTCCTGTTTCGTCTCCTGTGGGTCTGGATTAATCTCTATGAACTGTTTAGAGACCCAACTGAGATCTTGTTGCTGAATAAATATCTGGGACCATCAGTCTTAAAGATGAAGGTTAATCTACGTGTGGTGTGTGTGTGTGTGTGTGAGAGTGAGTGTGTGTGGGAGTGTGTGTGTGTGTACTAACCTGCTTCTATCTGCTCTGGAGCTGTTACTCCGGGACAGGTCATCATCACTGTCATAACGTTTTGGGTTGTCAAAGAAATATGCTCTGGAGTTAAAACTGTGACTGTGTATCATCCCACCCGGGGCCTAGAACACACACACACACACACACACACACACACACACACACACACACACACACACACACACACACACACACACACACACACACACACACACACACACACCTCAGGAGTTTTCCACTGTACCGAAGCAGCACACACTCGTCTGATTGGACCGTCACGGTGATTACTCATTCATTATTCATCGCCACAGCAGGGCGGCACGGTGGCTTAGTGGTTTGGCATGTTCTCCTCTCAGCGCTAGGGATTCCCGGTTCGAATCCCCATCTGGGTGGAGTTTGCATGTCCTCCCCGTGTACGTGTGGGTTTCCTCCGGGTTCTCCGGTTTCCTCCCACAGTCCAAAAACATGGATCAAGTTAATTGAGTTCTCCAAATTGCCCCATATAGAGTGTGTCTGTGTGAGTGAGTGAGTGTGTGTGTGTGTGTGTGTGTGTGTGCCCAGTGATAGATTGCCCCCTCTGTCCTGGCTGTATCTGCCCAGTGCCCGAAACGTTCTCCCCTGGATGGGCATGGGGAACACCCCCCCCCCCCCCTCCCGCGACCCTAATAGAGGATAAAGTGGGAGATGATGGATGGATGAAATACAGATTGGGCAGCACGGTGGCTTAGTGCTTTGGCATGTTCTCCTCCCCCCCTCCCCCTCAGCGCTAGGGATTCCCGGTTCGAATCCCCATCCTGGGTGGAGTTTCCCATGTCCTCCCCGTGTCACCGCGTGGGTTTCCTCCGGGTTCTCCGGTTTCCTCCCACAGTCCAAAAACATGGATCAAGTCCAATTGAGTTTCTCAAAATTGCCCCCATATAGACGAAAAAGTGTGTGTGTGAGAGTAAGTCAAGGGGTTTGTGTGCCCAGCGATAGATTGGCGCCCTGTCCTGGGTGTATCTGCCCAACGCCCGAGACGTTCTCCCCTGGATGGGCATGGGGAACCCCCCCCGCGACCCTAATAGAGGATAAAGTGGGAGATGATGGATGGATCGCCACAGCAACGAGAGACGGCCAAGAAAACGCAAAACACAAACAAAATCAACACAAATTCAGAGCAACCTCCAAAAAGTTGTTTACTACAGAACTGTCGTGGCTTATCCCGGTACTTTTCCAAGCTATACTATGAACAGGACCCTGTGGAGGGGAAAAAAATATATATATATACCCCCCTCAGTGTTTTACCCAAATGAAGGACTGCGGCGTCTCACCAGGTTCTGATTGGGTCGCTGCACCCGGAAAAACAGCACCAGGAGAACCGTGGGAACAAACTCCCAAAAAAACAGCACGATCCCAAACACCACGTACGCCCTCCCGCTGATCTTCTGCACGTCGGCCTGCACACACACACACGCACGCACACACACACACACACACACACACACACACACACACGGAATTAAAATAAAGGGATTAACTTAATCTGCGACTCACAGCTTTACACCAAATTTCGGGATTAAAGTCCTCACACAGGGGCGCATTAGAAAACATGAGCGGCACGGTGGCTTAGTGGTTTGGCATGTTCTCCTCTCAGCACTAGGGTTTCCCGGTTCAACCCCAATCTGGGTGGA
>JAFMOC010000271.1:30000-145000 GCA_019802505.1 Corydoras sp. C115
GCACTCAAGTTAAGCCTGATTAGGACCAGTCCCACTTGTCAGCTCAAGTTAAAGGGTGGTCAGGAGGGCCGACCACAGCCACAGCAGACACTGGAACAGGAAGACGCTGCGGTAGCTCAGGCGCTTGTGGCCGTAGTGCAGGATGAGCCAGAGCTGACTGTAGATGAAGAAGAAGAGCAGGCAGTAGAGCAGAGTGTAGAGAGCCGTGAGCGCCAGCTGCAGGACGGCATCTTCACCATCCTCATCCTCAGAGGTGGAGACAGACAGCCTGAGTCGATGCTCGAGTGACAGCAGCATGATGATGATGAAAAATAAAACTTTATCAGGCTCGACTGCAGGGGCTGAGCGGTGCGCGCACACACACACAGAAAAAGAAAGAAAAAAACCCTGTAAAAGTCTCCAAACACCGCGGCTACATTCTGATAAAGTAACGGAGTTAAAACGGTCTCGAGATTCGGCTTTAAAACAAATAAAAGTTCCGCTGATCCGCAGCGGGGCTCCAACAACAACTCCCAAAAAACACCGAGCAGCTCAATCAGCTGGGCTGCAGCCCCGGACACGCCCCCCGACCAATCAGACGCCGAGGGCTTCGGCTCCGGCCTCTTTTTCAACCAACCGCAGCGGTTCCGCTTAATGGGTCACGCGTCTTGTGCGCGAGGTGAAACTGGCTCCGCTGGGACGCCATTTTGGATCTGCGGCTCCATAGCCGGCCGTTTAACGGGCCTCTCGGTTTGGATCCGAAATGGCGGTTGCGTCACACGTTCGACATTAAGAAAACACGGACCCGCCGTTTCGCAGCATTTGATTGGCTGCTTGAGGGCCGCGTTCTAAATGGATTGCCAACCGCCTTACGCGCTCTCCCTAATGGACGTAGGGGGCGCCCGAGATAGTTACCCTACAGAGGGGACGAGGCGTGGTTTGCCGTCGGCCCCGCAGCCGGCCAGGAACCCGCAGCCAGCGTTCCGACGAGGATCACCGATTTAAAGGAAAAAGTGAAGCGAGAACTTTATGTTTTTTAGTTTTTTTGATTTAATCGATTAATAATGTGATCGATCGGTCGCGGATTTAGAGAGCGTCTTTGATCCGAGGCAGTGATGATGTACAGGATGTATATGATGGCTGTGTTGCTGTATGTTACTGTGCGGGGTATAAACGGGGCAGAAGTGATGGAGCTCACCGCAACACAACTACACCACCTCACACAGGCGGGAAGAACTGCCCTCATCCACTTCTGCACGCAAGGTGACGTTTTAACATCAATTCATTCAAATACATCCATCTTCTGCTTTATCCTCTATTAGGGTCGCGGGGGGGGGGTTCCCCATGCCCATCCAGGGGAGAACGTTTTGGGCGCTGGGCAGATACACCCAGGACAGGGCGCCAATCCATCGCTGGGCACACACTCACTCACACACACTCTATATGGGGCAATTTTGGAGAACTCAATTGACTTGAACCAGGTTTTTGGACTGTGCGTGGAAACCGGAGAACCCGGAGGAAACCCACGCGGACACGGGGAGGACATGGAAACTCCACCCAGATTGGGATTCGAACCGGGAATCCCTATTGCTGAGAGGAGAACATGCCAAACCACTAAGCCACCTCATTAAATTACATAAAACTGATAAACCTTTCATTCATTCCTTATCTTCTGCTTTATCCTCTATTAGGGTCGCGGGGGGGGGGGTGGTTCTCCATGCCCATCCAGGGGAGAACGTTTCGGGCGCTGGGCAGATACACCCAGGACAGGGCGCCAATCTATCACTGGACACACACTCACTCACGCACCCACACACTCTATATGGGGCAATTTTGGAGAACTCAATTGACTTGAACCAGGTATTTGGACTGTGGGAGGAAACCGGAGAACCCGGAGGAAACCCACGCGGACATGGGGTGAACATGGAAACTCCACCCAGATGGGGATTCGAACCGGGAATCCCCAGCGCTGAGAGGAGAACATGCCAAACCACTAAGCCACCTCATTAAATTACATAAAACTGATAAACCCTTTCATTCATTCATTATCTTCCGCTTTATCATCTATTAGGGTAACGGGGGGGGGGGGGGGTGGGGTGGGGTTCCCCATGCCCATCCAGGGGAGAACGTTTGGGGCGCTGGGCAGATACACCCAGGACAGGGGGGCAATCTATCACTGGACACACACTCACTCACACACACACACACACTCTATATGGGGCAATTTGGAGAACTCAATTGACTTGAACCAGGTTTTTGGACTGTGGGAGGAAACCGGAGAACCCGGAGGAAACCCACGCGGACATGGGGAGAACATGGAAACTCCACCCAGATTGGGATTCGAACCGGGAATCCCTATTGCTGAGAGGAGAACATGCTAAACCACTAAGCCACCTCATTAATTACATAAAACTGATAAACCGTTCATTCATCCATTATCTTCTGCTTTATCCTCTATTAGGGTCGTGGGGGGGGGTTCCCCGCGCTGGGCAGATACACCCAGGACAGGGGGGCAATCTATCGCTGGGTACACACTCACACAGACACGCACACATACACACACTATATGGGGCAATTTGGAGAATTCAATTCACCTTGAATCCATGTTTTTGGACTGTGGGAGGAAACCAAAGTCCGAAAACATGGATCAAGTCAATTGAGTTCTCCAAATTGCCCCATATAGAGTGTGTCTGTGTGAGTGAGTGTGTGTCCAGTGATAGATTGCCCCCCTGTCCTGGGTCTATCTGCCCAGCGCCCGAAACGTTCTCCCCTGGACGGGCATGGGGAACCCCCCCCACGACACTAATAGAGGATAAAGCGGGAGATAATGGATGGATGTAATTAATAAATGACAGTTCTATAAACAGAACCTGTGCACGGTCGCTTCGCTCTTCAGTGGAACCCGTGTTGGTTCTTATATTAGTTCCTGTGTGCGCAGACAGAACGATACTAACAACCTCATGTCCTTCCTCCTCGCCTTCCCAGGATTGGCAGCTGATCCTGAAGTTCAGAGGTTCCTGTCTCAGTTAGAGACGTCGGCCGAGGCTCTGCAGGACTACGGCATCCTGGTGGCAAAGGTCAGAGGGCTTCAGGGTCGGAACTTTGATCCTGCAAAAAAAAAAAAAAAAAGTTTGAGTTAATTATAAACCCAGAGCTTCATATAGACTCGTTTAGATGAGAACAACGTGAAGGAGGTTCTGACGTTCCGCACCAAACAAACACTTTAATAATAATGGGAATGTCAACAAGCCATACCTCATTATCATAACTAATAAAACAGTATGGTACGAGAGGGCGTGTCTCCACGTGGAAGAAAAAAAAAAAAAAGGTTTGATTCATAATTACATTAATTGAGAGTAAAATCATTAATGATCTGCTGTTCCGTGATGTAATCTAGTTCGGTTTTTAAGGTGAACACTGATTGCTGAGTATCAGGATTCCGGTTTCTCTAACTTGCAAATAGTGCCAGTTTATATTAAAAAAAACGGGAAAATAATGTATTGTATCTGACGCATTGATACGAATGTGAAGTGCTCAGAGGTGTGTGTTATTTTCAATAACAAACGGCTCAGCCAATCAGAATTAAGGAGGGGAACGACCCGTTTCATAATAAATAATAATTTCTGGTTGTGCAGGTGAACTGCTCCACAGAGGACATCACTCCATACTGCGCAGGAGGTTCTGCGAGCAAGAAAGCTTATTTATTCAGGTCTGACCCCCCCCATCACAGCTCTTATAACCTACAGTAATCATTACCTTTAATCTTATAGAACATACTATATACTGTCTATCATCAGCCATTTGTTTTTAGATTATATTGTATAACACTCGATTATATAATATATAGTCTGTATTTAAATTATGTATTCATTATCTTCTGCTTTATCCTCTATTAGGGTCGCGGGGGGGCGGGGGTTCCCCATGCCCATCCAGGGGAGAACGTTCCGGGCGCTGGGCAGATACACCCAGGACAGTGGGGCAATCTATCACTGGGCACACACTCACTCACTCACACAGACACACTCTATATGGGGCAATTTGGAGAACTCAATTGAATTGATCCATGTTTTTGGACTGCGGGATGAAACCGGAGAACCCGGAGGAAACCCACGCGGACACGGGGAGGACATGGAAACTCCACCCAGATTGGGATTCGAACCGGGAATCCCTAGTGCTGGGAGGAGAACATGCTAAGCCACCGTGCTGCCCTAAATTATATATTATAAGACTAAATAATACATAATATAATAACTATATTACAGTGTTATAAGCACTTATATAAGTTATAACAGTGTGTATAACCTGTATATCATTAATTCCCGTGCGGTAGCTCCGTGGTCAGGGTGTTGGGTTATCAATCTGAAGGTTGTGGGTTCAAATCCCAGGTCCACTTAAGTTACCAGTGTGGGTCCTTGAGCGAGACCCTTAACCCTCATTGCTCCAGGGGGCGCTGTGATGAACCCTGTGCTCACCTTGTAAGTCGCTTTGGGTAAAAGCGTCCAATAAATGACCAAATGTAAATGTAATGTAATTCCCATGTTCATGTAATGTAATGTAAATGTAATTCTCATGTTCATGTAAATGTAAATGTAATGTAATGTAAATGTAAATGTAATGTAAATGTAAATGTAATGTAAATGTAATTCCCATGTTCTCTATGTTCTGATGTAGAGGTGCTGAAGTCTTGCGCAGTTTTGACATCGATACGATTTTCGACGTCCACGCCATCGTGTCTCACATGCTGTTGTGAGTAATATTTACGCCTGATTTTTAAAGATTAAAAAAATTACCAGAATGTTCGAACCCACAAATCAACCCCCCCCCCCCCCCCCCCGTCCAGCACGCTGCTCTACAACGAGGTGCGGTACGTTCACACGCCGGCCGAGCTGCTCGCCGTGGAGAGGGCGGCGCGAGGGAAGACGGACGTCGTGATGGGTCACATTCACGCTCTCGGCCTGCCAGGTACCGGATCGTCCTCCGAGCAACAGCGCCGGCTCATTCCATCCATCTGCTTAATCCTATATATTAGGGTCGGGGGGGGGGGGGGAGGGGGTTCCCCATGCCCATCCAGGGAAGAACGTTTCGGGCGCTGGGCAGATACAACCAGGACAGGGGGGCAATCTATTGCTGGACACACACTCACTCACACAGACACACTCTATATGGGGCAATTTGGAGAACTGAATTGACTTGAACCATGTTTTTTGGACTGTGAGAGGAAACCGGAGAACCCGGAGGAAACCCACGGGGAGAACATGGAAACTCCACCCAGATGGGGATTCAAACCGTCCGTTATCCTCCACTTTATCCTATATTAGGGTCGCAGGGGGGGGGGGGGTTCCCTATGCCCATCCAGGGGAGAACGTCTCAGGCGCTGGGCAGATACACCCAGGACAGGGGGGCAATCTATCGCTGGACACACACTCACTCATACAGACACTCTATATGGGGCAATTTGGAGAACTGAATTGACTTGAAGCATGTTTTTTGGACTGTGGGAGGAAACCGGAGAACCCGGAGGAAACCCACGCAGACACGGGGAGAACATGGAAACTCCACCCAGATGGGGATTTGAACCGGGAATCCCCAGCGCTGAGAGGAGAACATGCTAAACCACTAAGGCGCTGGCTCATTAAAGTTTATACTGTGCACACACTGTGGAGCGATCAGAAATATGCAGACGCTTAACTATTTGAGGTTCTAATGAAGTTACTATTATGTTCCGATTTATGGCAACATCTTAGGGAAGGACCAAATATCTGACTGTATTGTATCTAAATGCACGGGGGATGAATCGGTATGCCGATTATGAGTCAGGATTTGTAACAGAGGCTGTTGTGTGAGCAGAGCACAGAGCCCTGATGGAGGCGGCGTTCGTGTACGGAGAACGGTACCAGTTTGTACAGACCACCGGGACGCGTCTCCTCAAGCACATGGGGTAAGATCGCCATCTGTATGGGGGGAGGGGGTATTGATTTTGCAGACATTTCTCATTATGATATTATATTAATAATAATTATAATTCATTCATTCATTATCTCCCGCTTTATCCTCTATTAGGGAGGGGGTTCCCCATGCCCATCCAGGGGAGAACGTTTCGGGCGCTGGGCATACACCCAGGACAGGGGGGCAATCTATCACTGGACACACACTCACTCACATACACTCTATATGGGGCAATTTGGAGAACTCAATTGACTTGATCCATGTTTTTGGACTGTGGGAGGAAACCGGAGAACCCGGAGGAAACCCACGCAGACACGGGGAGAACATGGAAACTCCACCCAGATGGGGATTCGAACCGGGAATCCCTAGTGCTGAGAGGAGAACGTGCCAAACCACTAAGCCACCGTGCCGCCCTAATAATAATAATAATAATAATGATAATAATAAGAGGGCGGCACATTGGTGTAGTGGTTTGGCATGTTCTCCTCTCAGCGCTGGGGATCCAGCTTCAAATCCCAATCTGGGTGGAGTTTGCATGTTCTCCCCGTGTCTGCATGGGTTTGCTCTGGGTTCTCCGGTTTCCCCTCACAGCCCAAAGACAAGCATTCAAGGTAAATTGAATGCTCTAAATTGCCCCATATAGTGTGTGTTGCTCCTGGATGGACATGGGGACTCCCCCCCCGGAACTAGATTAGATTAGATTAAGCAGATGATAATGAATAAATAATAAATATACTGTGTGGTTGGCACGGTGGCTTAGTGGTTTGGCATGTTCTCCTCTCAGCGCTAGGGATTCCCGGTTTGAATCCCCATCTGGTTGGAGTTTCCATGTCCTCCCCGTGTCCGTGTGGGTTTCCTCCGGGTTCTCCGGTTTCCTCCCACAGTCCAAAAACATGGATCAAGTCAATTGAGTTCTCCAAATTGCCCCATATAGAGTGTGTCTGTGTGAGTGAGTGTGTGTCCAGTGATAGATTGCCCCCTTGTCCTGGGTGTATCTGCCCAGCGCCCGAGACGTTCTCCCCTGGATGGGCATGGGGAACCCCCCCCCCCCCTCACAACCCTAATAGAGGATAAAGTGGAAGATAATGAATGAATAATTAATACTCTGTTGTTTGTGGATTGCAGGATCGCTGACGGCGGTTCCGACGAGGCTCACCTGTGGTTGCTCCACTGCGCCGGCGTCCATCAGAGTTCTGATTCGTGTCCGCACACTCTCATGAGGAAGCCACTCACCACCATCAACATTCACACCTTCCTCCAACTGATGGAGGCGCCACCTCTGGTGACGATGCTTTAGTACAAGCGTATTCCATAAACATAGGGGCGTGTCCTAACTCACCCGGCGCTGGACCGCAGGTGGAGACGGACGTGGACCCCGACGAGGCGGACGTGTTCTACGGCCGGCTGAACGTCCCGGTGCTGTTCCTGTTCTCTCACGCCGAGACGCTGCAGGCCGATCGGAGCACGGCTCGGGCGCTGGCCTCCCGTCTGCGGGGGGAGGTCGGCCTCGTCCTAATACACAGGTACCACACACAGGGTTACTGATGTGGAACGCGCAGTGCGTGTTCTGTATACACACGACTGTGTGTGTGTGTGTGTGTGTCCTCCACAGGGACGTTCCCGGTGTTGAAACGCCCCCCCGGTACAACGCCGCGTACCGACTCCCTCAGCAGGTCAGTGGGTCCCCGCGGCCGTCCCTCTGTCGGTCTGTGGACGTTCAGTACTGACCGTCCTCCGTTCTTAACAGGAGGTTCAGTACTTCAGCTTGAGGAACATGGAGGAGGTCATCGGTCTGATCAGAGGAGAACTGGACCGAGAGGAGGACGAGGAGGAGGAGGAGGAGGAGCACTGGGCTGCTCTAGGTGAGATAGAGGACCTTCAGTGTGTGGAACCCTCAGTTCCATAGCAACCGATACACAGCGCATCGAATCCAACAGTTTGGGGAAGGCCGGATTAGTTCCATTAGTTTGACGTGTGGGATCTACTTTAACCTGATCTCGTGTTTAGCATGTTCTCCTCTCAGTGCCGGGGGTTTCCGTGTCTGCGTGGGTTTCCTCCGGGTTCTCCCGTTTCCCCCCACAGTCCAAACACACGAATTCAAGGTAAACTCATTCATTCATTATCTCCCGCTTTATCCTCTATTAGGGTCGCTGCGGGGTTCCCCATGCCCATCCAGGGGAGAACGTTTCGGACGCTGGGCAAATACACCCAGGACAGGACACCAAACTATCGCTGGGCACACACTCACTCACACACACACACTCTATATGGGGCAATTTGGAGAACTCAATTGAACTTAATCCATGTTTTTGGGCTGTGGGAGGAAACCGGAGAACCCGGAGGAAACCCACGCGGACACGGGGAGAACATGGAAACTCCACCCAGATGGGGATTCGAACCGGGAATCCCTAACGCCGAGAGGAGAACGTGCTAAACCACTAAGCCACTGTGCTGCCCTCAAGGTAAACTGAATGCTCTAAATTGCCCCATATAGTGTGTATTCGTGTGAGTGAGCCCAGTGATAGATTGGTGCCCAAAATGTTGTCTTCTAGATGGGCATGTTGACCCCCCCCCCCCCCCCACAGTAGAGGATTAAGCATGAGATAATGAATGAAAGTTCTCGTTGTTAGCATTAGAACAGTTCTACTAAAGTAAAACCACCTGACTGTGATGGTTCCCGGTTTGGTTCCTCTTGACGGACGTATTAAAGGCATTTCTCTGATCTCTCAGATGTGCTGGATGACGAGGTGGCGGAGTCGGTGTACAGAGAGCGTGGAACCGTTCTGGACCTGGACTCGGTCTCCGAGCTCACGGCTGACACGTTCGGACCTGCAGTGACCTCCAGCGGCCTCACGATGGTGCTGTTTTACCTCAAATGTGAGATTCGGAGCCTCGTTAGTTCAGTAACATCAAAACAATCGTTTTACACATTTAATTAATGACTGTAGTCTCATCAGAAACAAAACACATCTTAATGTTATTTTACTGATTTGTGTCCGCGTGGGTCTCCTCCGGGTTCTCCGCTTTCCTCCCACAGTCCAAAAACATGGATCAAGGGCAATTAAGTTCTCCAAATTGCCCCATATAGAGTGTGTGAGTGAGTGTGTGTCCAGTGATAGATTGGCGTCCTGTCCTGGGTGTATCTGCCCAGCACCTGGAACGTTCTCCCCTGAATGGACATGGGGAACCCCCCCCCCCACGTCCCTAATATTGGATAAAGCTGCAGATAATAGATGGACGGATGTTTAAAGTTGTAAATAAACTGACAGAAAGTCACGAGTTCATAAACTCACCACGTTCTTCTTTTTTGACGCATCAATATTAAAGCTGGTTTGTGTGTGTCCTGTAGGGGACGCTGTGTCCATGGCTTTCCTGCGGTCCTACGTGGAGGTTGCAGACGAGCTTGCAGGTGATGTTACATTTAGTCGTTCAGCAGACACTTTTATCCAAAGCGACTTACAAATGAGGACATTACAGTCTGAAGTTCTGCAGAACTTTTTTTTTTGCGTCTAAGATTCTTTTAGTTCTAGTAGTTTCTTAAAGCCGCTCAGTGACTCCGCCTTACGGACAGAGTTGGGAAGATCGTACTACCATGTTGCCGTGGTGAACGCCACCGAGTGAGAACCAGCTCCTCGGTGAGGTGGAACCACCAGAAGGCGATCATCACCGGAGCGAAGTGAACGAGTCGGAGTGTGTTTTAAAAAGATAGAGTGAAGGTCGGAGGGGCCAGATCCAGAGATGGTTCTGTATGCCAGAGTCAGTGACCTGTACTGAATGCAGCAGCTAGAGGGAGGGAGGGAGGTATCTCGGCCTCTGCGTCCGTCTTCCTGTTTATCAGCCTTTCTTCTCATCATCATCTCACCTCGCTGTAACCACCGAACTCTCGGTGAACTTTCACTCCGGCTCCGTAAATAGCTTTGCGTACAAACACATCTGTAAAGATAACCTGTGCATTTCACAGTAAACATCTCATTTCAATAATACGTCTTTAAAAAGGATGCTGCCCTCATTCTGAACTCACACATTACACCTTTAACGACGGCATCTAAGGTGGAGCAATAAGATGGATGTGTGAGACCGTTAGTGGACAGTGAGTGGACGCAGTGAGTCGGTTAAGATCACAATTTATGGACTAGGGTCCTGAAACCAATCGGTGGAACCGCACCCTGAGTGATGGAGGGCGTTTGTGTGCAGATGAGAGTGATGTCACACTGGCGTCAGTGGACTGTGGAGAGTGGACATGTGTGTGCCGTGTGCAGAACGTGACCTCGTTCCCCTCCGTCCGGCTGTTCCGCCCCGGCGAGGAGCCTCAACCCTACAGCGGCATGATGGCAACCGAAAGCCTGCACAGGTTCCTTCTGCTGTGAGTCTGTAACACACACACACACACACACACACACACACACACACACACACACACACTCTCTCACACACACACACACACACACACACACTCTCAGTAAGGTGTGAAAGAAAGGAGACCTGGGGGAAATACACTAAACTGAGTTTGTCTTCGTGTACAGACTAACAATCAATAAATTGTAGAATTTTTATTATATAATCAATTTAAATATAATTATTATATATATATTATATATATATATATAAGGTGGCACGGTGGCTTAGTGACTCCCTGTCCAGTCCAAAAACATGGATCAAGTCAATTCAGTTCTCCAAATTGCCCCATATAGAGTGTGTCTGTGTGAGTGAGTGTGTGCCCAGCAATAGATTGCCCCCCTGTCCTGGGTGTATCTGCCCAGCGCCCGAAACGTTCTCCCCTGGATGGACATGGGGAACCCCATCGCGACCCTAATAGAGTATAAAGTGGAAGATAATGGATGAATGAATGAATATATACACACGGGCGGCACGGTGGCTTAGTGGTTTGGCATGTTCTCCTCTCAGCACTAGGGATTCCCGGTTTGAATCCCCATCCGGGTGGAGTTTCCATGTTCTCCCCGTGTCTGCATGGGTTTCCTCCGGGTTCTCCGGTTTCCTCCCACCGTCCAAAAACTTGGATCAAGGTCAATTGAGTTCTCCAAATTGGGCCCCATATAGAGTGTGTCCCCCCCAGCGATGGGTTTGTCCCTGTCCTGGGTGTATCTGCCCAGCGCCCGAAACGTTCTCCTCTGGATGGGCATGGGGAACCCCCCCGTGACCCTAATATATGATAAAGCGGAAGATGATGGATGAATAATGATACACAGACTATATATCCTCTTTTTTAGGGCTTTGAAATGTTACCTTGTTCCTGTTTCTATGAGTTTATGTTGTTTGTAAATGTTTTATTAAAGCAATAAGTCTCTCGAGGTTGTGTATTATTGAGGATAAATCACGTAAAGAGGTGGAAATGTACTCCATTACACGTCGGGACTGATAACACCTCTATATGGGGTTTATTCACGATAATGCCACGCCCTCTCGCACCATATTGCTTTATTATACACTTACAGTACACCTGATTGATCAGAGTTGGTACTTTGTTCTGAAAGGTTTGAGAAGCGCTGATTTAGAGGGTTTGCAACAGCGTGTGGCGTGTGACGGCGCCGTTACGCCCTTATTGGCTGCTCATTTGCTTCAGATCCTAAAATATGCACCCCGCTGATCGTTGCTCTAAGTCCTCGTTCCCATTAGAAAGCTTTTAGCCGTCGCTCCACTCGGAACTGAGCGGCCACCGCAGACCTCATCGCTCCATCCTCTGCCTCGCTCCCCTGAAATATCATCAGGGCATTTTAGGGCTTTAGTGCAGGAAGTACACGACGTTCTGATGTTCCGTCTGTTTCCACAGTCATAAACAAACTCTGCCCTGCTGTTCTGTACGGACGCTGCTCTAACGTGTCTCAGCATCTTTACATTTTGCAAAGGGTGCAGCCTCATAGAGGAAGTCGAGGTAACAGCAAAAACAAAACACCAAGGTGGTGGTGGGAGGGGGATTATTATTAGTAGGTGTAAGTTCAACTTACATTATACACATGATATAGAGTGTATACACTTTTTTCCACTTAATCCTCTGCTAGGGTCGAGGGGGAGGGTTCCCCATGTTCATCCAGAGAACGTTTTAGGTCCTCGGCAGATACACCCAGGACAGAACGCCAATCTGTCACTGGGCACACACTCCACACAGATCACATACATACATACATACATTATATATATATATATATATATATATATATATATATATATATATATAAGCATCTCACATGTACCGTTATATACACATTTTATATGCTGCTATATTTATATTCTATATCTATTCTGTACTACTTTTTATATATACTGTATGTGTATATGTATGTTATATATATATATAGGAATCTATAATATATATGATATATATATATATATGTATATATATATATATATATATATATATATATATATAATATATATATAGATGTATAATATATATATATATATATATATATATAGATATATATATAATTCTTACATTTATTTTATATATGCATATACATATTTATATATATTTATAGTTTTTAAATATTCTATATTTTATTATCTTCTCTATTATCTATTATATTATCTAAATTATATTATAGTTCTGTATTTATAGTGGTATATATATTATATATATTCATAGTTGTATACTATATTATATTTCACATAGCGATATGTGTAATTCTCATTTTCTTCTTTAAAATTTAAATGATTAATTTAATATAACGGGGTCCGTGACCCATAATTTCGTTCTTATCTCATGTACCACATGTGATATTAATGATAATAAAATTTTCTTGAATCTTGAACATTTATAGACCCCTAAAATCAGCACCCCTGCCCCCCCCCCCCCATCCCACTCCCCCATCGTCCTACACAATGCATTAATATTTAACTGGTGTCCCATCAGAATGTCGACTTTCTGCTGCTGGTAAAACGTGGGCTTTGGGTTACATGGTGCATTAGCCGGAACTCGCCGGTGCTCGAGGTCAACCTCTAAACTGATCATCGGCTCGAATGGTCACTTAAAAGTCCATCATTCAGCAGTTTTTCTTTTTGTTTTTGTTTGGTAATTGCGGTTCGTGTTCATAGCGAAACAGTTGGATGATTGCACAGTCATGATTAATGAGCCGCTCATCTCAGAACGTCGTGATCGCGGTCGAGGCTCATTATCTGTCCAACCTTTTAAAAGCTGCTTAATGCGCAGTCACCAGACGGCAGCGCGGTCCGAGTCGATGAGCCGTCTGCAGCCGCACTCTGAACACCCTGCAGAAGTGATTCACTCGATTCAATACAGCGAGTCGAATCTGTTATGATGAATGATTTCAGTGTCCAGTTCAGTCACAAAGTCCTACAGTTAAAATATAAAACCACCGAAGAATCAAATAAAACGATTCAACCCCCAGGAGGCTTGCTGACCTGCTGCAGATGAATCACGGATTCAAACCTAAATGATTCAGTTTGCATAACGAACATGAAAGAAGCAAACGTCTGACCTGCCGGACCCGGAATGAATCGTTGTCAAACGATTCGGTGGTTCAGACTCGCATTTACGGCCGACACGAGGACTGGCTGGAAGATCAACCGATTGAATCGAACCTGCTGAAGGAGAAAAAGCATCAGAGCCATGACCAAACGTTTTAAAGATTCATATATAACCTTGTAAAGAGACAATAATGTAAACTGACTCAGTGATTCACCGATTCAAACACAGAATGAATCTAACAATAGGGGTGAGTTTTGCTGACATTCGACGATTCGATTCGGAGAACCGTATCAATGAACCTCATAGTCGAATGTACCATTTTAACAATGGGGGCGCCCATGGCTGCTGCTAAGCATAGTTTTTACATGAAATGTCTTTGTTTTTCGTTATATAATATATATATAGCCTTTTGTCAAATAAAATCATCCTAATTCTAGAAAAAAAAAGAAAATCAATCTTGTGGTGAAATTTTAACTGATTCGACTATCAGTCGACTATAGGGAAAAACTGACGAATCAGATTCGACTTTGAAAATCTTTTAGATGAATACAGCCCTAATTAACAAACTAACAAACAAGATCTTGATGGAAGCCAAAGGATTCACTGAATCAAATGCAGCTGCACTGATTTTTTGTTTTTTATTTGGGGTGGGGGTGGGGGGGGTATGTGGTGGGGGGTGGGGGTGTTTGTTTGCACGTGTGTGGCCCTCGCCGTGTTTACCGGACGCTGTGTGGGCTCGGCGTGAGTGATGGCTGAGTGATGATTTGTTTACAGGGATGTGATTCTCATTACGGTTTGATTCTCTTTCCTCTTTATTTACAGGAGTCGCCTCCACAGCCGCGTCCCCGTCTCGCTCTCCACCTCCTCTGAGGTTCTCTCGTTCCTGGAAGGAGATCGTTTTGGCGGAGACCCCGCCCTCGCGCCCGTTCGGGTGCTCGGCGTCTTTGTACCCGAGGATGGAGGTACGGATCGATGGACCTGATGTTCTCAGAGCTGATTGGGTCCAGACGTCAGTTTTGAGAAGGTCCCCTTTTTCTGCTTTAGCATTTTCTTTAAGTGACTCACACGGAGCGGCACGGTGGCTTAGTGCTTTAGCATGTTCTCCTCTCAGCGCCAGGGATTCCTGGTTCGAATCCCCATCCGGGTGGAGTTTCCATGTCCTTCCCGTGTCCGCGTGGGTCTCCTCCGGGTTCTCCGGACATTTCCTCCCCACTGTTTCCACAAAAAAAAGGATAACAAGTCAATTGAGTTCTCCAAATTGCCCCAGTGGTATAGAGTCTCCTCTCAGCGTCTGTCCCGGTGTGCCCAGAGGTAGAGTTTCCATGTCCCCCCGTGTCCTGGGTCTCCTGTATCTGCCCAGCGCCAAAAAACGATCAACGTTCTCCAAATTGCCCATATGGATGGGTCATGTTTTTGAGTGAGAAAACCCCACCAGCGATTGCTCCCCCCTTGGGGGGGGGGGGGGGGGGGGGGGGGGGGGGGAGTGTATCTGCCCCAATACGAGGATAAGTGGAAGATAATGAATAATGAATGAATGGTTAAAACAAGGGTGTCACGGTGGCTTAGTGGTTTGGCATGTTCTCCTCTCAGCACTAGGGATTCCCGGTTCGAATCCCCATCCGGGTGGAGTTTCCATGTCCTCCCCGTGTCCGCGTGGGTTTCCTCCGGGTTCTCCGGTTTCCTCCCACAGTCCAAAAACATGGATCAAGGTCAATTGAGTTCTCCAAATTGCCCCATATAGAGTGTGTTTGTGTGAGTGAATGTGTTCCCAGTGATAGATTGCCCTCCTGTCCTGGGTGTATCTGCCCAGCGCCTGAAACGTTCTCCCCTGGATGGCCCCCCCGCGACCCTAATATAGGATAAAGTGGAAGATAATGAATGAATGAATGAATGACTCACACGGAAAGCAGCGAGCCTTTAGGACAGACCTCCAGTCGAACCCTGAGCCCCAAGGCCTCGGCTGTTTACCTCCGATCGTCCATTTCGTCCCCCGTTGTTGTGTTCTGTGGTTTGGAACACAAAGCCGTTGTGTAAGCGTGTTGCTGACCTGTTTACATCTCCTCCTCTCTCAGGCGTGGCCGCGTTCGAGGAGGCCGCCAAGTCCCTGCGAGGAGACGTCCTGCTGGGGCTCTTCGTAAATCAAGAGGCGACCAAGTGGTACGTGAGGGTCACACACTCAGGAGCCCCGGATGGGAGCGGGCGGGGTTCCGCGGCTGATCCAGTGACGATCCTGTTCTCCTTCCACAGGGCGGAGGACCATTCCGTAACCCCCCCTGCCCTCCTGGTGTCCCGCGGACGAGGGCTTCGTCGGGAAGCCCACTCTCTTCCCGTCTCCGCCCCGGCGGACATGACGTCCTACATCAGGAGGGCCGCGCTGGATTCATTTGTAAGAGTCCTTTTTAATTCCGTGACCCGTGTTCTTCCGCTCAGAGTTCTTTAAATAAAGGGGAACCGCGGGATTATTTTGGTAAATCGTGGAGACGCGCCTCGGCCTTTGAGGGGCTTGCAGCAAAGGTGTCCAAATTACAAAACCAGATGCTGAACACATTAAGTGGAACTGAATTCAATGAGGGCGGCACGGTGGCTTAGTGGTTTAGCATGTTCTCCTCTCAGCGCTAGGGATTCCCGGTTCGAATCCCCATTTGGGTGGAGTTTCCATATCCTCCCTGTGTCCGCGTGGGTTTCCTCCCACAGTCCAAAAACATGGACCAAGGTCAATTGAGTTCTCCAAATTTCCCCATATAGAGTGTGTGTGTGTGTGTGAGTGAGTGTGTGTCCGGCGATAGATTGGCGTCCTGTCCTGGGTGTATCTGCCCAGCGCCCAAAACGTTCTCCCCTGGATGGGCACGGGGTACCCCCCCCACCCTAATATAGGATAAATAAAGCGGAAGATAATGGATGAATTCAACGAGGGCGGCACGGTGGCGCAGTGGTTGGCATGTTCTCCTCTCAGGATCCAGGTTCAAATCCTGATCTGGGTGGAGTTTCCATGTCCTCCCCGTGTGTCTCCTCCGGGTTCTCCGGTTTCCTCCCACAGTCCAAAAACATGGACCAAGGTCAATTGAGTTCTCCAAATTGCCCCATATAGAGTGTGTGTGCCCAGTGATGGATTGGCATCCTGCCCTGGGTGTATCTGCCCAGCGCCCAAAACGTTCTCCCCTGGATGGGCATGGGGAACCCCCCCCCCCCAACGACCCTAATAGAGGATAAATAAAGCGCAAGATAATGGATGAATTCAACGAGTGTGGCGCAGTGGTTGGCATGTTCTCCTCTCAGGATCCAGGTTCAAATCCTGATCTGGGTGGAGTTTGCATGTTCTTCCCGTGTCTGTGTGGGTTTCCTCCGGTTTCCACCCACAGTCCAAAAACATGGACATGGATCAAGGTAAACTGAATGCTAGATGACGTCCTACATCAGGAGGGCGGCGCTGGATTCATTTGTAAGAGTCTTTTTTAATTCCGTGACCCGTGTTCTTCCGGTCAGAGTTCTTTAAATAAACGGGAACCGCGGGATTATTTTGGTAAATCGTGGAGACGCGCCTCGGCCTTTGAGGGGCTTCCAGCAAATGCAGGTTTTATTGCTGCTCTTTAATGAAAACAGAGAGGCTTTGAAGCAGACGATCTCATGGCTGATTCATTAGGACGGACAAAGCGCTCGCATGTCCTCTGACGTAAACAGAGTCTCCGTCGTCCTCACGCCGCTCCGTTCCCAGAGTCCGACCCGGCAGGGTTTCACAGCGCACGTGATGCTGGTTCTCATTCCGTTCCTTTCTCGTCTGTGCATGGGCGTGGACATCAGCCCGAGCTCACGGTGGAGAACCTGCCCCGGTACCTGGAGCTCGGGAGGCCCCTGCTGCTCCTGTTCGTGGCAGGAGAAGGTCCGGAGACGGCGGCCGCTCTGGAGGAGATGAGGACGGCCGTGGGGAGCCGGCCGCTTCGCGCCTCCCTGCCGTGTTGGGTTCACCTGTACGTTCTCCTCCGTTCTGATTGGCCGGCTCTGACGTTCTAGTTTCTAACCCAGTGTTGTTTTGTCCGTCTCAGAGGACGCACGCCGGTCGGACGCTCCGTGCTGGAGACGCTTCTCGGCTTCGTTCCCCCGCTCCCGGCCGTGGTCCTCTCCCGGCTCGACTCCGACGGAAAGGTGTATCACTTCGCCCCCGAGCGCCCCCTACTGTCAGAACACCTCATCCGGTGGTTACAGAGAACAGAGGACGGGCGGGAAGAAGCTGCAGGTGAACTGAGATTCGTTTACATCATGTCCTTCCCCAAACTGTTTCCACAAAGGTTTCCAAAATACATAACCAGATGCTCAACACATTAAGTGGAACTGAATTCGATCAGGACGGCACGGTGGCTTAGTGCTTTAGCATGTTCTCCTCTCAGCGCTAGGGATTCCCGGTTCGAATCCCCATCTGGGTGGAGGTTCCATGTCCTCCCCGTGTCCGCGTGGGTTTCCTCCGGGTTCTCCGGCTTTCCTCCCACAGTCCAAAAAACATGGATCAAGTCAATTGAGTTCTCCAAATTGCCCCATATAGAGTGTGTCTGTGTGAGTGAGTGTGCCCAGCGATAGATTGCCCCCCTGTCCTGGGTGTATCTGCCCAGCGCCCGAAACGTTCTCCCCTGGATGGGCATGGGGAACCCCCCCCACCCCCACGTCCCTAATATAGGATAAATAAAGCGGAAGATAATGGATGAATTCAACGAGGGCAGCACGGTGGCACAGTGGTTGGCATGTTCTCCTCTCAGGATCCAGGTTCAAATCCTGATCTGGGTGGAGTTCGCATGTTCTCCCCGTGTCCGTGTGGGGTTCCTCCGGGTTCTCCGGTTTCCACCCACAGTCCAAAAACATGGACATGGATCAAGGTAAACGGAATGCTCTAAATTGCCCCATATAGTGTATGTGTGTGTGAGTGTGTGCCCAGTGATAGATTGCCCCCCTGTCCTGGGTGTATCTGCCCAGCGACCGAAACATTCTCCCTTGGATGGGCATGAGGAACCCCCCCCCCCCCCCAGTAGTGGTGAATGAATGAATTCAATGATCAGGAGGTGTGTCCCAATACATTTGTTCATATAGTGTGTGTGTGTGTGTGTGTGTGTGTGTGTGCTAAACATTTCTTTGATGTGTCTTGCTTCTTAGTAGCAAACGACTTTCAGAAGCAGTAATTAGAAACTCATTAACATGTGCAGGAAATGCAGGAAATGACTAAATGACTGCTTACTAATAACAATAAGGAGCATCATTTTTGGCCTGGTGCACAACGCCCTCGTCACTCCCGACTATAAAACAGAAAATTAATCAATTTTAATCAATCAAAATTAAAAAAAAAACGTCGACGGCGATGTGAAAACACGCCGAGCGCCGAATTCACGCCACGCTGGACGCTCGGAGGGACGGCTTTTTTTTTTTTTTTTTTAAATTGCGGGCCGTAAATATCACTCCTAATAAAACCGTCCGCAGAGTGTTAGTCCTTCTGCAAGGACACGGCATACTTCATAAAGACAGGTCTAGAAGTGGAGGAAGTCCCGCGGGTCTGCACAGAGGCTCTCGGCTCGACCGCGGAACACGGAGGAGGAACGAAACGGAACGCCGACTGCGCGCCTCTTTTAACCCGATGACCACAGAATCACCAGAACGTCTCCCACGTCATTTTTTTCCTTCTTTGCGAGAAGTTTTGAGTAAGCGCATTCACATTCCTCGACGCCCCCATGCCCCCCCCCCCCCCCCCCCCCCCGCACCTCAGCTAACGCGATCTCTATTGTATTTCTCGGCGACGGTTCCGCAACACTCCCTAAAAGAAAAATCTTTCAGCTCCACCGCCGCCGCAACCCGAGCCGTCTCGCTGTCCACATCCATCTGCTTCCTATAAACATGAGGTGGCTACATCCCCTAATTGTCTCTGATGGGTTCCAGATAGTTCCCAGAATCCGTCCAACTCCTGCTTTGGCCGGCGTCCTTTCGTCCAGCTGTAATTTTAGAGGGTGATTTCACTCGCGTGGCCGAATGGCTCGGCGCTCTGGATGCCGATGCTGAAACACGCCGGCGCTCTGCGAGGCAGCGGCCTTATCGGCAGCGCCACCTTGCCACGCGGCTACCGAGAAGGGTCTCGGCGGCTAACGGTTCGCGTTCCGTGGCCCGCGAGTGTGTGCTGACGTCTGGACGGAGGGTCACCTCTGACCTACAACCGAAAAATCAGGGCTCAGATCAATGTAGTGTGAAGTTTGCATCATTCATACATCCATTATCTATTAGGGTCGTGGGGGGGGGGGTTCCCCATGCCCATCCAGGGGAGAACGTTTCGGGCGCTGGGCAGATACACCCAGGACAGGGGGGCAATCTATCGTTGGGCAAAGTTTGCATCAGGTTTCCAAAAAGCAAAAAGTATGCGGACACAAGTAGCCAGCTGCACGCCGTGGGCGGAGCCTGGGTTTGGTCATAACCTAATTAGAACACAATTTAGAATTATGAGAATTATAACACGGGGTGGGCGGCACGGTGACTTAGTGGTTTGGCATGTTCTCCTCTCAGTGCTAGGGATTCCCGGTTCGGATCCCCATCTGGGTGGAGTTTCCATGTCCTCCCCGTGTCCGCGTGGGTTTCCTCCGGGTTCTCCGGTTTGCTCCCACAGTCCAAAAACATGGATCAAGGTCAATTGAGTTCTCCAAATTGCCCCATATAGAGTGTGTGTGTGTGTGTGTGTGTGTGTGTGTCCAGCGATAGATTGGCGTCCTGTCCTGGGTGTATCTGCCCAGCGCCCGAAACGTTCTCCACTGGATGGGCAAGGAGAACCCCCCCGCGACCCTAATATAGGATAAAGCGGAAGATAATGGATGAATGAATGAATGGTTCAAACAAGGGTGGCACGGTGGCTTAGTGGTTTAGCATGTTCTCCTCTCAGCACTAGGGATTCCCGGTTCGAATCCCCATCTGGGTGGAGTTTCCATGTTCTCCCCGTGTCCACGTGTTCCTCCCACAGTCCAAGATCAAAGGAGTTCTCCCAATTGCCCCATATAGAGTGTGTATGTGTGTGAGTGAGTGTGTGTCCAGCAATAGATTGGCGTCCTGTCCTGGGTGTATCTGCCCAGCGGCCGAAATATTCTCCCCTGGCTGGGCATGGGGAACCCCCCCCCCCACCCTAATAGAGGATAAAGTGGAAGATAATGAATGAATGAATGAATGAATAACACGGGGTGCTGTCAGACATCGGTGCCTGACCTCAGAAGGGCCCTTTGATCAGAGAACCCAATTACAGCAGCTAGAGATGTCCTGCAGGCCCGCGTGCCTTTTCACTCGGATAAGATAATAAAGGAGGTCACTGGGTAACGTTGGAAGGAGTGGACGTGAACGCTGCCGTTGCTTGGCCCCGGGACAGCGAGGCGAGGGCGAATGGTTTATTTTTGGAAGCGTGTATGAAGTTGGGAGACGGCGTCTCGCCTCCGACCCGCATGTCTGTGAGCCGTGAAAGCTGACAACGTGGCGAGTGCTGCAGATTCGACCTTTCACACACAGCTGCCTCACTGAGAAACACGCTCCTCAGATCGGAACTCTGCAGGCCACCGAGTAAACTCGTCGTAATTAAAGGCGTGACCCATCGGTGGCGCCGTTTCAAATTTCAGACCGCAGACACACATTCGGGCTGTGTATCCACAAATTCATCCATCCATCCGTTATCTTCTGCTTTATCCTATATTAGGGTCGCGCGTAAGGGGGGGGGGGGGGGGGGGGGGGGGGGGGGGGGGGGGTTCCCCATGCCCATCCAGGGGAGAACGTTTCGGGCGCCGGGCAGATACACCCAGTACAGGGGGGCAATCTATCACTGGATACACACTCACTCACACACACACACACACACACTCTATATGGGGCAATTTGGAGAACTCAATTGACTTGATCCATGTTTTTGGACTGTGGGAGGAAACCGGAGAACCCACGCGGACAGGGGGGGGGCAATCTATCGCTGGTGTATCCACAAATTCAGAGCTATAGAATTCTCTTCGGGTGTTTAAGAGTTTAACGGAGTGACCGCATACTTTAGGCCCCCGTGCCGTCCGGTACACTGAAGGCGCAGGGAGCTGGGACTTTCCATCGTCCAGACGTTTTGTAAATATCGGGCCGACGCCGGCACGCACGCTGCTTCTAATTACACCTTCTATTTTATTTATCAGCCTCTAGCCTAATGCAGGTCGTTCCCGCCACCCCCGCACCACCCCCCCCACCCCCACCTCCCCCCATGCATTAAAAGTGTTTTGGTTCAGGTCTATTTAGGAAAGTGGGCCTGCAGGCAGGGCACTAATGCTCATGCTCAGGGTACAAGTGTCTCTGCTGAAAGTCTTGAGAGTGACGCTGAAGGTTCTCCGGCGGTGCACCGGAGCGCGGTGACCTCACTGCCGTATCGTTTCTCCGGCGCGTGTTGCGCTTCGTTCCCAGCAGGGAGCCGCTGGGCTCTTAAGCCTGACTGGAACTGAGCTGGAACCGCGGCGCGTTCACGCACGACGGGGACAATTTACGATGTGTTTAGGAGACGCGATGTGTTCAGGAGTGCCAGAGCGGCGGCGGACGGACGAGCTGTATTATATTAAAACACGAAGGCTTCATCGGAACACACGTTTTAAACGTCGGTGATGTACGTTTCACAAAAAGTAGCGTGTGAGTTTTCGGGAAAAGCGCGAATAAAGCGAAGCTCCAACGGGACGGGGCGTATCAGACGAGTGGGAGGCCGGATGAGGGACCTCTTTACTGTAATGAGAATGAACTGACCGTCTGTTTAAGATATTATAGCGAGACCGACGGCAGGAACGACACCAAGAAGCTATCGAACGGCTGCACTCGCCGTGCTGAGACACTAGGGGGAGACCCCGACCCCGTAACCCCCCTTACAGCGAGCGACACCACTAACACAGGGGGCGTGAGCACGACCTACCACCCTGTGGGTCTGCTTTTTAGAGGACATGGACGTGACGGTGCATTTAAGACGTGACGTCCAGCCAAAAAGTAATGATACTGAACCGAACCGCAAAACCACATGGCTGGTTGAGTCTAATGTGGAAGAACATGACTGCCCCTGTTCCCCGTTTGGGATAAACTAGAACACGCCGTCATCCAACATCAGTGTCCATCTGTCCATTATCCTCCGCTTTATCCTCTATTAGGCTCGTGGTGGGGGGGGGTTCCCCATGCCCATCCAGGGGAGAACATCTTGGGTGCTGGGCAGTTACACCCAGTACAGGACGCCAATCTATCACTGGGCACACACTCACTCACACAGACACACACTATATGGGGCAATTTGGAGAACTCAATTGACTTGATCAATGTTTTTGGACTGTGGGAGGAAGGCGAGGTGCTGAGAGGCGAACATGCTAAACCACCAAGCCACCGTGCCGCCCAACATCAGTGTCTGACCTCGCAAATGTGCGTTTGAATAGAACAGCAAAAAATAAAAAAAAATAAAAAATCCCTACAACACATCTGGGTTCCACATAGCGCAAGTGATGTTGCATTAATGTTTCATGTGCTCATGTAATACATTTATGACCGTATTATTGTTTTAATGGCCTCGTAATTGATTCTGCCCAGATATTTTTAGATAAGTCTCCACTTCAGCCATAAACGTAGTTACTGTGATCAGCCTTTAGAGAGTAATAAAGATCTAATAAAGAACGGTGGGCCTTCACCGCAGGGTCAACAGCACCGAGCAGAAGCCTGATGGGGACTTGATAAAAAATAATCATTCATTCATTATCTTCCGCTTTATCCTCTATTAGGGTCGAGGGGGGGGGGGGGGTTCCCCATGCCCATCCAGGGGAGAACGTTTCAGGCCAGGACAGGGGGCAATCTATCGCTGGACACACACTTACTCACACAAACACACTCTATATGGGGCAATTTGGAGAACTCAACTGACCTTGATCCATGTTTTTTGGAGTATGGGAGGAAACCGGAGAACCCGGAGGAAACCCACGTGGACATGGGGAGAACATGGAAACTCCACCCAGATGGGGATTCGAACCGGGAATCCCTAGTGCTGAGAGGAGAACGTGCAAAACCACTAAGCCACCGTGTCGCCAAAAAATAATCATTCATTCATTCTTTATCTTCCGCTTTATCCTCTATTAGGGTCGCGGGGGGGGGGGGGGGTTCCCCATGCCCATCCAGGGGAGAACGTTTCGGGCGTTGGGCAGATACACCCAGGGCAGGACGCCAATCTATCGCTGGACACACACTCACACAGACACACTCTATATGGGGCAATTTGGAGAACTCAATTGATTTGATCCATGTTTTTGGACTGTGGGAGGAAACCGGAGAACCCGGAGGAAACCCACGCGGACACGGGGAGGACATGCAAACTCGAACCGGGAATCCCTAGTGCTGAGAGGAGAACGTGCCAAACCACTAAGCCAGCGTGCCGGGTATATATATTATAATAATAATAAAATAAATAAAAAGAGGTGGTTGGCAGTGAAAGGTCGGCTGTAACTCTCCCCCTCAGTGAGGGGTGGGGGGTGAGGGGTGTGGGGGGGGCGGTGGGAGTGTTAATGTAATACAAACATGGGAGTGAAAACATCAAACAGTCAGAATGAAAACATGAGAGACACGCGGTTTGTGTTTACATGACGGATGCATGTTGATGCGTCGTGTGTACACTAGGGGTGTCTTCAACTAAGGATTTTCATAGTCGAATCTGATTCGTCAGATTTTCCCTACAGTCGACTGATAGTCGAATCGGTTAAAATTTCACCACAAGATGGCGCTTTAAGCGTGGTTTTTAAAAAAGTTTTTTTTTTATATATATATTTTACTTGTTTTTCTAGAGCACCGTAAATGGGATCCCCGTTCTGGACTTTTTTCAAAAAAAAAATATTAACAGAAATTAGGATGATTTTATTTGACAAAAGGCTATATATATAACGAAAACAAAGACATTTCATGTGAAAACTAATGCTTAGCAGCAGCCATGGGCGCCCCCATGTGGTCAAAATGGTACATTCGACTATGAGGTTCATAGTCGACTACGGTTCTCCGAATCGAATCGTCGAATCAGCGAATATTGCAGCTCACCCCTAGTGTACACTGACTGAATTTTGTGTGACGGCACGCCGTAAAGCACGCCACCTTGACGCTCAACGTTTTTAATCTACGTGTCTGCCGCCGCCGCCGCCGCTCAGTTTCCCCTCAATCGACTAAATTTAAACGAAATGAATCACGATCTGTGTTTGGCGCGTTGCCTCATTGGCGGTTCTATGCTCTGTTTTCTAGGTGCGATTCCCGACGAAGACCCTCGTCCCGTCGTGCCGTTCTACGACTTTTTGTCCATCATGGATGAAGAGGCACCGGGTTACGCCTCTCAGCAGAACCCCAAAGCAAAGCCTCGGGTAAATAAGCAACAGTGGGGTAAAAAGGAGCAGGACGGTGGACGGCAGAGGAGCAGCACTGAAACGGGAGGACCGACACAATCTCATCACACTGAGCTATAGTGTCCACAGAGACGCTGCGTCTTCATCGCAAAGCAATGGACACCAAAGATCTGCTGTGCACTGTGGACAAAGTCATGGTGCCTTCCCCAAACTGTTGTCCATGCAGGGCTTAAAGACACCAGTGGAGGTGGGACCGATTCTAATGTCTGTCCATATAGTGTCTCAGCTCTCATTGGGAGAAAGGTTCAAACAATGGGTTTCCCAGACATCACAGGGCAGACACATGTACAACCTGCAGCCAGCTCACCTAACCTGCATGTCTGGGTTAACCACCTAACCGGAAATCAGCTTCACTCCTCATTTCTATACTTTAACCCCCCCCCCCCAAAAAAAAATGTTCCTACCTCACATTACAAGACAAGCACGCTGTTATGGATTTAAATTGTCTTAAGGTTATTAAGGAAACGAGACGTTTTCAGAAATTAAAGGAGTTTTATATGAAGCCTGTCCCTTTCATTTGTTTTACCTGGACACGCAGTCTGGGTGGAGTTCCCCCGTGTCAGCGTGGGTTTTCTCCGGTGTTCTCCCACAGTCCAAAAAAACCATAGATTCAAGGTGAAGCGAATGCTCTGAGCGACGAAAAAAAAAAAAGCAAGTCATTACCGGGACAAAGAGACGGCAGATATTTTTGGGGTAAAGACAAAAACAATAAAGGTATTTTTTAATAATATAAACACAGAGCGGACACATTTAACGTGTGTATGTGTGTCTGTGCCCATCCAGGGGAGAACGTTTCGGGCGCTGGGCAGGTACACCCAGGACAGGACGCCAATCTATCGCTGGGCATACACTCACTCACACACACTCTATATGGGGCAATTTGGAGAACTCAATTGAGAACTCAACCGTGCCGCCGTTCTTAGTTTTCATTAGTTTATTATGTCCATTCATTCATTATCTTCTGCTTTATCCTCTATTAGGGTCGCGGGGGCGGGGGTTCCCCATGCCCATCAAGGGGAGAACGTTTCGGGCGCTGGGTAGGTAAACCCAGGACAGGGCGCCAATCTATCACTGGACACACACTCACTCACACACACACACACACTCTACAAGGGGGCAATTTGGTGAATTCAATTGACTTGATCCATGTTTTTGGACTGTGGGAGGAAACCGGAGAACCCGGAGGAAACCCACACGGACACGGGGAGGACATGGAAACTCCACCCAGATGGGGATTCGAACCGGGAATCCCTAGCGCTGAGAGGAGAACTTATGTATTTGTTTAAAAAAAAATCTTATTCCTGTTGATTTAGTCTTGACGTCGGTGTGTTATTTGCGCTTGAGTGTACGGCTTGTCGTTTCCACGGCGACGTAGAAGTTTTAAATATTTATATGAGGCGTTCGTATTGGTCTAAATTTAAACTCATTCATTTTGAGGAACCCGTCTCACTCTCGCCGCCTTTGTTTTGTGATTCAATCCAGAGGTTCATTGAGAAACAAGAGAAACATTGCCGTCTGGAGTGTTTATGATGGATGAGGCCTGCGGCTTTCACTGATTGACCCCCTTTTTCCCAGCATCCCTCTGTCCGTGCCGTTCTGCTGGCGCTGAGAAAAGTGCGACTTCATTCCCGAGCAACACAACAAACGTGGCGCTGGTTTCCCGCGGCGTGATACGAAACTGCCGTTGTTTTTAAAGAGCACGAGAACCTCGGCGTCACGCAACATCAAAAACAAATGCAGGATGCAGTTTGTCTCAATTACCGTAAACGCTGCAGCCTTAAGGCTTTGCTTCAGTCATCTAATTATTCTTACTCCAGGGCCAAAAGTATGTAGACAGGCATCGACATCGACTGCGGAAGCACGTCATGTCACCTCGCCCAACATCAGTGTCTGACACACACTCCAAAATCTTGTGCAGAGACCTCCCAGCTCTTAACGCTCACATTGAAGGAGCATCTTTGTATGAAAAGTCCTGAACCCCGCGGTGGACGACCCCGTAGTGTGTGTGTGTGATTTGTACGTCTTTGTTGCATTAACCACCTTTGATCTATCGACATTATTCGTTTATTATTTAGTTGACTCTCTGTAACTAAATCGACTCCCCGTGTAAATTCAAATTACATCCTGATGGAATCGATATTTTGGCTGAACATTGTTTTTATGATCGATACGTGATGAATTCCAAATCCCCCCCCCCTGACCCTTACAAACGCAGCACATGTGATGATGAGATTACAGAAGAACATGCTTCTTGCTTGAGGGCGGTTCGAATCCCCATCTGGGTGGAGTTTCCATGTCCTCCCCGTGTCGCGTGGGTTTCCTCCGGGTTCTCTGGTTTCCTCCCACAGTCCAAAAACATGGATCAAGTCAACTGAGTTCTCCAAATTGCCCCATATAGAGTGTGTGTGTGTGAGTGTGTGCCCAGCGATAGATTGGCGCCCTGTCCTGGGTGTATCTGCCCAGCGCCCGAAACGTTCTCTCCTGGATGGGCATGGGGAACCCCACTGTGACTCTAATAGAGGATAAAGCAGAAAATTATGAATGAATGAATGAATGAATGAATGCTTCTTGCTTAAGGCGGGATATTTACCGAGACACACGTCGTTCTGAAACCTGTTTACCATCCAATCAGCTTTCAATGAAAGTGAGATCAAAAGGAGGTGATTCTCCTTAAACTCGTACTAATTGTAAATCTCACGTCTATTCACAAACAGCTATGATCTTCAGACTGAACTTGGGTTGTTGTTAACTTGTAGTCTCTAATTTTAAATATATATATATTTTTTAAAAACGGCATTTAAGCCTTTCCCAGCGCGGGTGGAAACATAATTACAGGATCTCGTCTGTAAAGCACGGAATTAGCTCGCTCTCCCTGGTAACAATTAATGTCCCTCGAATGCACCTACAGCAGAACTTTTACCCCGTTCCCCCACAGCAGTAAAAACAAGCTTTATATACACAAAATACCAGCAAGACTTATGTAATCCACAACCGGTCCTCATGGACATCCTTTATACGTCGACACATTACACGTCCAAAAGTATCTAGACACAACCTCGTTTTCTTCTCAGCAGTTTCATCCGTCACCCTACGGAATTCCACAAACCCACAAAATAAGGTGAAGACGCTCTCTAAAGAGGTTTTTGTAAATAAATAAATAAAATAAAAAATCTATTACGACATCCACTGGCGGCACGGTGGCTTAGTGATTTGGCATGTTCTCCTCTCAGCGCTGGGGATTCCCGGTTCGAATCCTAATCTGGGTGGAGTTTCCATGTCCTCCCCGTGTCCACGTGGGTTTCCTCCGGGTTCTCGGGTTTCCTCCCACAGTCCAAAAACATGGATCAAGTCAATTGAGTTCTCCAAATTGCCCCATATAGAGTGTGTGTGTGAGTGTATGTGTGACCAGCGATGGATTGGCGCCCTGTCCTGGGTGTATCTGCCAGCGCCCGAAACGTTCTCCCCTGGATGGGCATGGGGAACCCCCCCCCCCCCCCCCCCCGCGCGCGACCCTAATAAAGGATAAGGCGGGAGATAATGAATAAATGAACGACATCCACTGTTTTGACATGGTATACCCTCCAGTGTCACAGTTCCCAACAAGCATTTGTATTTTGTAATTTTTACTGTGTATTGTAGGGCTTAGTGGTTTAGCATGTTCTCCTCTCAGCACTAGGGAATCCCGGTTCGAATCCCCATCTGGGTGGAGTTTCCATGTTCTCCCCGTATCCGCGTGGGTTTCCTCCCGGTTCTCCGGTTTCCTCCCACAGTCCAAAAAACATGAATCAAGTCAATTGAGTTCTCCAAATTGCCCCATATAGAGTGTGTCTGTGTGCGAGTGAGTGTGTGCCCAGTGATGGATTGCCCCCCCCTGTCCTTGGTGTATCTGCCCAGCGCCCGAAACATTCTCCCCTGGATGACATGGGGAACCCCCCCCACGACCCTAATATAGGATAAAGCGGAAGATAATGGATGGATGGATGTGTATTGTACCCTCAGCCTCGACCCTCCCACCAATGAATGGCCTCACAAGCCCGTGCTACCTCTTTCGAACTTCAACCCCAAAGTCCACTAAGCTCCCAGACAAGCCCTAATCCTATAAGTTATTAATATAATAAAAAAAAATAACTTTAAATGTTTTGGAAGAACTACAGAGCGGGAAGTGAGATCTCCAAACTTGATCCTTTGGCTGATCTCTGCATGTTGAGTTCATTAAGGAGCACATGTGCACCCGGCAGAAGTTCTCACTTTACCACTCTCTTAAAAATACACTCATAAAAAGGTAAACAGAAGTGAACCAGCACCATCGGTATGTAGGTCATAAACATGGCTTCTTATAATTCTTATAAACATTCAAAGGCACATGGAAAGCCAATCATGACATTCCAGAGAGCATAGACCATAATATGGATCGATGTGAAAACGTCCTACTGGCAGCTTCTAACGCATCCAGACCTTAAAAACGAAATGTTCGTACCCTTCCCCAAAGTGTTTACATACAAGGTTTGACGTGTACATTCATCCAAAATACCATTTCGTTTTCCAGACTTGTATTAATTTGACTAAAACACCTGTTTAGGCTCCCAGAGGTGTGTCCTAAAACTTTTGCCAATACAGCATATGTGAGAATTACAGAGAGGAAAGCCTCTCATACCAGAATAGTGTTTTTAAGCTGCTGTATAAACTTATGGGCTTAATAATAAGAAGAGTGTGTAGGTCGTTTTGGCCTGATGGTATCTGTGATATTAAACTGAAATAACAGGAGGAATTGTGATCAAAGATGAAACTGGAAATGTGCACTCCATATTTTTAGGAAACCCAGTGGATTCACACACTTACCGGCAGCAGCTCAGATCATTTAACCGTTATAGGAATGTGGAGGGGGTTAAAGGGACGGACTTTACTAAATACAAAAGCATAATCCTCTTTCCTAAAGACGCCGATGCTGGTTCTCAGCAGAGGGGATGTGAAATTTCCAGCTTTACCATCAAAAAATACCGGAATCCTTTTGAATTAAATGTCAGCTTCATTCAAATAAATAATTTCTTTAAGCATCGGTTACAATTATTGGAACTCTCTGGGTTCTGTTCCCTTTACTTTGCTGAGGACAAGGTTCACCATCCTGAACAAATTTCTTATGTAAAAAAAAACAAAAAAAACAGTGGGTCCAAAAAGCACACGCAACGTAAACTGTTATATTAATTGGACTGGCGGTCCTGCAGGACGCCACCTAATGGACTCACATATAGTTCTCCAGTTGTTAGAGTTTTCCATTTGTTAAATATCTGCACATGGCTGTCCTATACTGTTTTTGCTGCCTGGCCACTCAAGGAGGACGAGTCCCCCACTGAGTCTCAGTCCTCACAAGGTTTCTTCCTTAAATAACAACATAACAGGGAGTTTTTGTCTTGCCGCTGTCACTTCGGCTCGCTCTTTGGGGGTTTAAAGGCTTTTCATTCTGTAAAGCTGCTTTGTGACGATGTACTGTTGTAAAAATAAATATATATATAAATAAAATATAAATATAATAATATATTATTATATAAATAAATAACTTGAACTTGTATAGGTCCTAGAATTTTGTGAAGTTGGCACGTCCAGCTTAAAAACAATGGGAGGAGATACATGATTAACAAAGGCATGATTAACAGAGTGAAAAGTTGCGCTCACAAACCAAATTAATCGAAAACAAACAATGACAGATTACAATCTAAGCAACTGAAGTTTAAGCACGGTCTCCTCCCAACATCTGATCTCACGTTCAATTTCACGACATTTATTTATAGAGTGATTTTTACATCAGTTCATTGTCACAAAGCAGCATTACAGAGATATAAGCCTTAAACCCCAAAAAGCAAGCCGAAGCAACAGTGGCAAGAAGAAGAAAAAAAAACTCTGTTATGTTGTGGGTTATTTTTTTGGAAGAATCAAGGTGAGGCTCAATGAAGGACTTATACTCCTTGGGTGTAGGACAGCCATGTGGACATCAGGTCTCCGTTATCAACAATTAAGGGCATGGTAGCTCAGTGGTCAGGGTGTTGGGCTATCAATCTGAAGGTTGGGGGTTCAAATCCCAGGTCCACTGAAGTTACCAGTGTGGGTTCTTGAGCGAGAACCTTACCCCTCATTGCTGCAGGGATGCTGTGATGAACCCTGTGCTCACTTTATAAGTCGCTTTGGATAAAAGCGTCCAATAAATGACCAAATGTAAATGTAATCAACAATTTAAAAAACTATACAAGTCCAGTGAGTGCATCCTGCAGGACTGCAGCATCACCGGTCCAACGGAAATCCAGGTTCCATCCAGTAATCGTTGTAGCCACAGTGCTCCAGCAGAACCATGGAACGAAGAGCTGACGACACCACAACGGCCGCAGTATCAGTATTAAATTTAATTAAATTCAATGTCATCGCATGTTTAAAGTTATGGCTTGCAATCACTACCACATACCTGAACGTAAATAAAACAAACCTATACATCCTGTCCCCCGTTGACAGGACATCCTCTTACAGTTAGATGGAGTTGCTGAACAGTCCATTCTGTTTTACATGATTGATGCTCTGTGGGGTTAGGGGGCAGCAGATTGTGAAGGACAGAGAAGGAAAAAAAAACCCTGACTGCTATATTTTTGGAACCAATCCATGACCCTGTGACCCATGTGACATGGTTCATCGGTCATCAGTCAGAGGGGTAAACAGCTGCAAGGTTGAAGTTGGTCGCTCATACGGCTTCACGGTCATCATCTACACCCAAACTGGCATCCTCTACCGGTCCCTGTCGTCAAAGCATCCTGTATGTTCACGTTCTAATCGATCACAGAAGAAAACCTTACAGGGTGACGGTTAGTATGTTCTCCGTGTGTGACCGACCTGATATGTCCATCGAAACAGCAGCTCAAGACAACAATACCAATGATGAGTTTGTCATCGGCGGCACGGTGGCTTAGTGGTTAACACGTTCTCCTCTCAGCCCTAGGGATTCCCGGTTCGAATCCCCATCTGGGTGGAGTTTCCATGTCCTCCCCGTGTCCGCGTGGGTTTCCTCCGCGTTCTCCGGTTTCCTCACACAGTCCAAAAACATGGATCAAGTCAAGTGAGTTCTCCAAATTGCCCCATATAGAGTGTGTGCCCAGCGATAGATCAGCGACCTGTCCTGGGTGTAACTGTCCAGTGCCCGAGACGTTCTCCCCTGGATGGGCATGGGGAACCCCCCCTCCCCCCGCGACCCTAATATAGGATAAAGCAGAAGATAATGAATAAATTATTATTTTTTGGCGACACGGTGGCTTAGTGGTTTAGCATGTTCTCCTCTCAGCACTAGGGATTCCCGGTTCGAATCCCCATTTGGGTGGAGTTTCCATGTCCTCCCCGTCTCCGCGTGGGTTTCCTCCAGGTTCTCCGGTTTCCTCCCACAGTCTAAAAACATGGATCAAGTCAATTGAGTTCTCCAAATTGCCCCATATAGAGTGTGTGTGTCTGTGTGAGTGAGTGTGTGCCCAGCGATAGATCAGCACCCTGTACTGGGTGTATCTGCCTAGCACCCGAGATGTTCTCCCCTGGATGGACATTGGGAACCCCCCCTCCCCCCGCGACTCTAATAGAGGATAAAGCGGAAGATGATGGATGGATGGAGTGAGTTTGTCATCATACAATTTGCTCCTAATCTCGAATGGGCTCCACCAACCGGGAGGGTTCTCCATGTCCTGATGAACAGAGCCGATGTGCAGTGGTAGATTTTATTCTCCTGGTTGCTAAGCGAGCGTGCTGTGTTTACAGTCCTGCACTGAAAGCTCAACCAGGACTGCACTTAGCTGAGTGGAAATAGCTGCATTGCGATGGTGATGAGTAACAAACGTCTCGTCACGGTTCAATCAAACCGTAATAAAAGAGGCACTAAAAGCCATGACGACTCCCAATTTAAATACGATTTAACATAATCACACATAACGACTTTAATTACACTAACGTATACTCAGAAATTTATTTACACCCCTACATTCACGTCCTTTCAATTTCATTTATATCTTATCAGGCGGCACGGCGGCTTAGTGGTTTAGCATGTTCTCCTCTCAGCGCTAGGGATTCCCGGTTCAAATCCCCATCTGGGTGGAGTTTCCATGTCCTCCCCCCCCCCCCCCCCCCCCCGCCCCACCCCCCCCCCCACCACCCCCCCCCCCCCCCCCCCCCCCCCCCCCCCCCCCCCCCCCCCCAACCCCCCCCCCCCCCCCCCCCACCACCCCCCCCCCCCCCCCCCCCCCCCCCCCCCCCCCCCCCCCCCCCCCTCCCCCCACCCCCCCCCCACCCCCCCCCCCCCCACCCCCCCCCGACCACCCCCCCCCCCCCCCCCCCCCAACCCACCCACCCCCCACCCCACACCCCACCCCACCCCCACCCCCCCCCCCCCCCCCACCCCCCCCCCCCCCCCCCCCCCCCCCCCCCCACCCCCCCCCCCCCCCCCACCCCCCCCCCCCCCCCCCCCACCCCCCCCCCCACCCCACCCCCCCCCCCCCCCCCCCCCCGCCCCCCCCACCCCCACCCCCCCCACCCCCCCCCCCCCCCCAAACCCCCCCCCCCCCCCCCCCCCCCCACCCCCCCCCCCCCCCCCCCACCCACCCCCAACCCCCCCCCCCCCCCCCCCCCCCCCCCCCCCCCCCCCCCCCCCCCCCCCCCCCCCCCCCCCCCCCCCCCCCCCCCCCACCCCCCCCCCCCCCCCCCCCCCCCCCCCACATCTGGTGGGTTTCGTCCTCCGGGTTTTCCGGTTTCCTCCCATAGTCCAAAAACATGGATCAAATCAATTGAGTTCTCCAAATTGCCCCATATAGAGTGTGTATGTGAGTGAGTGTGTGCCCAGCGATGGATTGGCGCCCTGTCCTGGGTGTGTCTGCCCGGCCCCTGAGGCGTTCTCCCCTGGACGGGCATGGGGAATCCCCCCCCCCACGATAAATAATAATAGAGGATAAAGCGGAAGATAATGAATTTTTTTTTTTGGCGACACGGTGGCTTAGTGGTTTAGCATGTTCTCCTCTCAGCACTAGGGATTCCCGGTTCGAATCCCCACCTGGGTGGAGTTTCCATGTCCTCCCCGTGTCCACGTGGGTTTCCTCCGGGTTCTCCGGTTTCCTCCCACAGTCCAAAAACATGGATCAAATCAATTGAGTTCTGCAAATTGCCCCATATAGAGTGTGTCTCTGTGTGAGTGAGTGTCCAGCGATGGATTGGCGCCCTGTCCTGGGTGTGTCAGCCCGGCGCCCGAGGCGTTCTTCCCTGGATGGGCATGGGGAACCCCCCCCCCCCCCCACCGCGACCCTAATAGAGGATAAAGCGGAAGATAATGAATGAATGAATGATATCTTATCATAGCGTTGATTATCAAAATGTGAGGAAACGAACATGCTTACTTAGAAAGAAAAGTCAGAGTTTACATGTCCTTAATTCTCCTAATAACCATTTAATAACCTTGTGTCTCTAGCTTTCCCACGCTGCCTTAAAACGCAAACGTTAAATCTCAAAATTCCTTGAAACCCCACAACCAAAACGCTGAGGGGCAGAGAACCGGTGATCACACGCATTACAAAAAATCTAAATTAAAAACAGGATTTACTGTCTGAAATGCACGCAGTTCAACAGCCGCTGTCACTTACAACACACTGATTTGTAGAAACAAGAAAGCGAGTAATCAGAGGACGAGAGTCCGAGCAGGAAAACAGAACACAGATATGAGATCCAAATGGCTTGGTACACGCACAGACTGATCTGTAGCAATACGTATTGCAGGGACTCATATAAATCGTGTAAAGAGGAGTCTGTTGTACTATTAAAACTAAAAAGAGACGGGTTCACGCGTGATGGTACAAACAAAGTCAGAAGGGAAGGAGGGGCAAGAGCCCAAAACGTTGAGGTGGCAGCTTGTATGAGGCAGAAAACCTGAAATCTGTCAGATCTCAGGCTGGTGGCGCAGGCAAAAAAAAAAAAAGGAAAAAAAAACACATTCATCTGGGTCGTTCTCATCGGCTGGTGGCAGAAGTGTAAAACCACACGCCTCGAGGCAGAAAATACCCTTGATACCTGGTGGCACCCTTAGAACCATGAGCAGGAAACCACCCGGCTTTACCCACAAAGTTATGCAAGAACAAGATATTAACCCTAAAGAGTTGTATTCTGTCCTAATAAATTAAAAATACAGGCAATCTGGACACCGAGCTAAAGAGTCCCAACATGGGGAGAGTGTTCAGCATGAATCAGGGTCATGGGGGGGGGTTTCCCATGCCCATCCAGGGGAGAACGTTTCGGGCGCTGGGCAGATACACCCAGGACAGGGCGCCGATCCATCGTTGGGCACACACTCACTCACACACACACACTCTATATGGGGCAATTTGGAGAACTCAATTGACTTGATCCATGTTTTTGGACTGTGGGAGGAAAGCGGAGAACTCGGAGGAAACCCACGCAGACACGAGGAGAACTAGGGAGCTCCAACCAGATAGGGATTCGATCCTGGATCCCTAGAGCTGATTGGAGAACATGCTAAACACTAAACCAACATGCGGCCTCCAAACAATTTTAAGGTTATATAATGCTTTAAACACAAAAATGTATGTATATATGTTAACACCCCCCCCCCCACCCCCCCTGTTTCGGACACTGGGCAGATACACCCAGGACAGTGGGGCAATCTATCGCCGGTGCTAACATTATGTTAACACCCCCCCCCCCCATTTCGGACACTGGGCAGATACACCCAGGACAGTGGGACAATCTATCGCCGGGCACACACTCACTCACACACACACACTCTATATGGGGCAATTTGGAGAACTCAATTGACTTGATCCATGTTTTTGGACTGTGGGAGGAGACCGGAGAACCCGGAGGAAACCCACGTGCCCGTGTTTATGTATTCCATATTGTTCATTGTGGTGTTGTGATTCACTCCTACGGGCTGTTTGTAAACAGGAAACGAAAGATTTGTGATTAAAATAAAAACACATTATATTTATTTATTCCCGAGGATCCTGTCTGTCTGTCTCTTCGCGTCCGCTTTCATTCGGCCGGCTCGCCGCAGCGTGACCAGATAAAGAGCCGAGCGGAGACGCTGCCGATAAACAGCGAGCAGATGGGAACGCTAAGAGTGGACACATACAAACTGTGGATTCCTCTGATTCCTGCTCTGTAACACGACCTGCTGCTCAACGGCACACTGTTTCTCGTTCCTGTCCCGGTTATCCTACAGAAAGCTGCCATTTACAAGCTTTACATTTCCTCTTGACTGAGCTGTGTATTAATGTTTATGTGATTAAAGGTGATTAGCTGCACGGCTGCATTTACGAAACCCGTGCCAGTTCGTGCGGTTATGATGTACGATTTAAAATATGCAACATGTTAGAACTCACCCCACCCAACGGCCTCCTAAAAAATGTTTAAACCAAAGATCAATCCCTTTAACTGATGATTCACTTAACACATTGTTTTTTTTTCCTCCCACCTCGTATGGTCCAGCATTCACTGTGGTGTCTAAACCTCATTCATGCGCTCATTCAGTATCTTCCACCTAATCCCACGCCCAATTTTTTGGGCGCTGGGCAGATACACCCAGGACCGGGTGCCAATATATTGCTGGGCACATTCACTCACACAGACACACTCTATATGGGGCAATTTAGAGCATTCAAGTTACCTTAAGGGGTGGCTTAGTGGTTTGGCATGTTCGCCTCTCAGCGCTAGGGATTCCCGGTTCGAATCCCCATCTGGATGGAGTTTCCATGTCCTCCCCGTGTCTGCATGGGTGTCCTCCGGGTTCTCCGGTTTCCTCCCACAGTCCAAAAAACATGGATCAAGTCAACTGAGTTCTCCAAATTGCCCCGTATAGAGTGTGTCTGTGTGTGTGAGTGTGTGCCCAGCGATAGATTGGCGTCCTGTCCTGGGTGTATCTGCCCAGCGCCCAAAAAGTTCTCCCCCGCGACCCCAATATAGGATAAAGCGGAAGATAAGGAATGAATGATTTTACCTTGAATTCATGTTTTTGGACTGTAGGAGGAAACCAGAGAATCCAGAGGAAGCCCATGGGGACACAGGGAGGACATGGAAACTGCATCCAGAACAGGATTCGAACCTGGATTGCCAGCACTGAGAGGTGAATGTGCTTTTTTTAGACCCCCGTTCAAGTAAAATATCATAAGTAAAAGGGTGCGGCAGCTCAGTGGTCAGGGTGTTGGGCTATATATCTGAAGGTTGGGGGTTCAAATCCCAGCTCCACTGAAGTTACCAGTGTGTGTCCTTGAGCAAGGCCCTTAACCCTCATTGCTCCAGGGGGCGCTGTGATGAACTCTGTGCTCACCTTGTAAGTCGCTTTGGATAAAAGCATCCAATGAATGACCAAATGTAAATGTAACGTAAGACGGCTTAATGGTGGCTTAGTGGGGGGGCCCATCCAGGGGAGAACGTCTCGGGCGCTGGGCAGATACACCCAGGACAGGACGCCAATCCATCGCTGGACACACACTCACTCACTCACACAGACACACTCTATATGGGGCAATTTGGAGAACTCAATTGACCTTGATCCATGTTTTTGGACTGTGGGAGGAAAGCGGAGACCCACGCAGACACGGGGAGAACATGGAGACTCCACCCAGATGGGGATTCCCACCGGGAATACCTAGAGCTGAGAGGAGAACATGCCAAACCACTAAGGCACCGTGCCGCGTTGAAATAACTACGAATATGGATTATTTTCATGCTCACCGCCTTTCTCGTACAAAGCAGAGTCCGAAGTAACAGGAAGTCCTTACATTACGAGAGGGTTCCGGTGATCTGCTGCGTGTCATGCCGTAACGAGGCAGCGTCCCCCTTAGAGGAAACTAAAGGCCATTTAGAAATCCCACAGAGCCGGCTAACAGCATCATCTCCCTCACACAGAACCACTGGTACCTTTTGATGCATCACCATATCCGAGAAGTGGACACACTGCAGTCCTGCGTTACGATTAAAAACAACGTCGAGTCTCAGGTCTCTGAGGTTCTAAGACAAACATTACACATTATTTATTACAGGAATGTAGAATAACGTTATTTTTTTAAAATATTCTTTTGCCCTTGTGTCCGGCAGAGCAGCAATCTCCACTCATTCACTACCTACTTAGTACACTAAACGGCTGGCTTTTACACTAAATAGTGCACATATGATAGAAAGATGACACAATTTAGAATGCGAATAAGATTATAAGATAATAAGATAATAAACAGGGTTCTCCGGTTTCCTCCCACAGTCCAAAAACATGGATCAAGTCAATTGAGTTCTCTAAATTGCCCCATATAGAGTGTGTGTGTGTGTGTGTGTGTGTGTGTCCAGTGATGGATTGGCGTCCTGTCCTGGGTGTATCTGCCCAGCGCCCGAAATGTTCTCCCCTGGATGGGCATGGGGAACCCCCACCACGACCCTAGTAGAGGATAAACAGGGAGATAATGATTGAATGAATGAATGAATGAATGAATGAAAAGATAAACGCTGCAGATTCCAAATAATTTTTAAACATTTATTTATTATCTTACGTTTAAAAATATTACTTAAAGCGATGACAGAAGCATGACATGATCCAAATGACATTAATATATAATGGTGTTAAAATATATACATACATTTTTGTGTTTAAAGCATTATATAACCTTAAATTGTTTGGGGGCCGCATGTTGGTTTAGTGTTTAGCATGTTCTCCAATCAGCTCTAGGGATCCAGGTTCGAATCCCTATCTGGTTGGAGCTTCCAAGTTCTCCCCGTGTCTGTGTGGGCCTCCTATAGGTTCTCCGGTTTCCCCCCACAGTTCCAAAAACATGGATTAAAGGTGAATTGAATGCTCTAAATTGGCTAAAGTGGCTTAGTGGTTAGCAGGTTCGCCTCTCAGCGCTAGGGGTTCCCGGTTCGAATCTGGGTGGAGTTTCCATGGTCTCCCCGTGTCCGCGTGGGTTTCCTCCGGGTTCTCCGGTTTCCTCCCACAGTCCAAAAACATGGATGAAGTCAATTGTGTTCTCCAAATTGCCCCGTATAAAGTGTGTGTGTGTGAGTGAGTGTGTGCTTAGCGATGGATTCGCGCCCTGTCCTGGGTCTATCTGGCCAGCGCCTGAAACGTTCTCCCCTGGATGGGCATGCGGAACCCCCCTGCGACCCCAATATAGGATAAAGCAGGAGATAATGAATGAATGAATGAATGAATGCTCTAAATTGCCCCAAATAATGTGTGTTTGTGTGTGTCTGTGTGAGGGAATGTGCCCAGTGATAGGTTGGCGTCCTGTCGTGGGTCCCTGGTTGGGCATGGGGGAACCCCCCCCCCCTCTTAGAGTAAGAACCATGATGATGGTTCCTCCCCTGGTTCTTACCTGACTCTGCAGCAGTAAGCAGCGGTACCTGTCCACACCTGATGCTGAGGGAAGGTCGTTGAGGGCGGACTGTACTCTCGGTCTTGAGGGCTGAGATTGAAAACAATTTTATTAAAATTATTTTCGCCTCACTAAACACAACTGAGAAACTTATTAACGTTTGAGGTGCTTCAGTAGCACAAAGCTTAAAATACATATAAAATCTTTTACCTCGTATAATAACCCCTCCTACAAACTGTCACTTTTAAGAAAATAATGTAAAAATTATAATAAACGATAATAAAACATCATAAAATCACATCTGCACATTTAACTGTCGAGGTTCGTCAAGATAAACAACCTGAGGCGATCGGGACAGCTGAACTAACTAACCTGTAACTTCTGCTTCGAGCTGTATTTCATCACCAGGCTCTAGAAATAACATTATATTTTTATTAAACGCGTGATTTTGTCGAAAAATTGACAATTTATTTTATAAACTTTTTTTTTTACCTCAGGCGTCAACAATCGGCGTTAACTGCGCCGTCGCGTGCAAACGATTCAATCTGGTGTCGATTCCAATTACGCCAAGGCCGAACTCAGTGTCGACTCTTTAATCGGAAACCGAGTCCAAACCGAGTCGAGGCTTTACTACCGCACCGGAACGATTAACTTAATTAACTTAATTAACATTGTCTTTAACAAATCCATTATCTTCCGCTTTGTCCTGTCCTAGGGTCGTGGGGGGGGGGGTCACACACAAACCCAGGACACACACAAACACACTCTATATGGGGCAATTTGGAGAATTCAATTGCCCTTGATCCATGTTTTTGGACTGTGATAGGAAACCGGAGAACCCGGAGGAAACCCACACAGACATGTACCGCCTGCTAAGTCATCCATCCATCCATTATCTCCCACTTTATCCTCTATTAGGGTCGCGGGGGGTTCCCCATGCCCATCCAGGGAAGAACGTTTCGGGCGCTGGGCAGATACACCCAGGACAGGACACCAATCCATCTCTGGGCACACACTCACTCATACAAACACACTCTATATGGGGCAATTTGGAGAACTCAATTGACTTGATCCATGTTTTTGGACTGTGGGAGGAAACCGGAGAACCCGGAGGAAACCCACGCGGACACGGGGAGAACATGCAAACTCCACCCAGATGGGGATTCGAACCGGGAATCCCTAGTGCTGAGAGGAGAACGTGCCAAACCACTGAGCCACCGTGCCGCCCCTGCTAAAAAACAGACATGGTAAAGACTGCATGTCTGAAAACATCTGGATTTAAAGTGTAAATAATGTGTCCTCATACTTTTGACCAGTTTCCAAACTTCAGCGTGAGAATATCGGTCCCCGCCTCTCACACACTGTGTCACTTCCACGGCAACTGCAGCAGAACATGTGTTATAACGTGATTAAGCCGCTTTAGAGCGACCCCACGTTTCCGGCTGATGTTTGTTTCCTCGAGGTTCTGCGTCTGAGCTCCGGCTGTTTGTTTTTTTGTTAATGTCTGACCGCTCGCCGCCCGCTTCACGTTTCACAAACATGTCTTTCTTGTGGTTCATGTTTTTAGGAAATGTTGTGTACCCTCATCCGTCCATGTCCCGCCACACGTTCACCAAAAACCTTATTGGGATCTGTTGGATCGTTTGTGCTGAATGAAATTACAACATATTTGGATTTCATTGCGGTGGCTTAGTGGTTTGGCATGTTCTCCTCTCAGCACTAGGGATTCCCGGTTCGAATCCCCATCTGGGTGGAGTTTCCATGTCCTCCCCGTGTCCGTGTGGGTTTCCTCCAGGTTCTCAGGTTTCCTCCCACAGTCCAAAAACATGGATCAAGTCAATTGAGTTCTCCAAATTGCCCCATATAGAGTGTGTGTGTGTGAGTGAGTGTGTGTCCAGCGATGGATTGGTGTCCTGTACTGGGTGTATCTGCCTAGCGCCCGAAACGTTCTTCCCTGGATGGGCATGAGGAACACCTCCACCACCGGGAGAACCTCGAATCCCCACCCAGATGAAGATTCGAACCCGGAATCCCTAGTGCTGAGAGGCGGATGTGCTAAACCACTAAGCCACCGGGCCGCGCCTCATTATTATTAATAACTTTATTATAATTTGACAGTCATGTGCATCGTGGCTCATTGTTTCATTTCCTGAATCTTTCACTGACATATTTCAGCTGTGCCTCTTCATGGTAATTATGGTAGAAGGTGATGATTTAGCAGTCGGGTTTCCTGTTCCTTGGTGGGAAAGTTTCGTCAGTAGCTGTGGTTTTGTTAGTCAGCGAGAAACTGTGTCACTCACATTCAACACGACTCCAGAAGAGACAAAGAGACAATGCACTTTCTCAGGAACAATGATGGACCAATGATGGACCAGTGATGAACCAGTGATGGACCAATGATGGACCAATGATGGACCAATGATGGACCAATGATGGACCAATGATGGGCCAATGATGGACCAGTGATGGACCAATGATGGGCCAATGATGGACCAATAATGGACCAGTGATGGACCGATGATGGACCATTGATGGACCTGTGATGGACCAATGATGGACCAATGATGGACCATTGATGGACCAGTGATGAACCAGTGATGGACCAATGATGGACCAATGATGGACCAGTGATGGACCATTGATGGACCAATGATGGACCAGTGATGGAGCAATGATGGACCATTGATGGACCAATGATGGGCCAGTGATGGACCAATGATGGACCATTGATGGACCTGTGATGGACCAATGATGGACCAATGATGGATCAGTGATGGACCAATGATGGACCATTAATGGACTGATGGTGGTTTTCTATCATTCCTGTTTGGAGCATCTGCTTTTATAGCATCTCAACAGAAGACGGGACATTGGTCATGGTAGCTCAGTGGTCAGGGTGTTGGGTTTGGGGTGGTGGCCTGTTTTGGGGTTTAATGGCTAATAGATACTAGTAGGTTCAACTAAAAAAGGTTAAAGATGAACAAACTACGGTGAAAGCAGGGGAGAGCACCGCTGGTCATGTGTGATGAGTGGGAGACTGGGTTGGGATTTTTTACTCAACAGATTTCCTAACGCAGATCTGTTAATCTGCTCACCTACACACTGACCTTTCTCAAAAAACATCACGCCCTTAACACCTAATCCCCATCTCACAACGCTGGAGGGTTATCAGTTCAAATCTGATCAACCACCTGAATGATCCGAGACGCAGAGAGAGACGCCTCTCCCTTTATAATGAAACGTTGGTGTTGGGGGCCCTCTCAGCTCTGAGGATCCAGGTTCGAATCCTAATCTGGGTGGAGTTTGCATGTTCTCTGCTTTCCTCCACAGTCCAAAAAACAGGGATTCAAGGTAAATTGAATGCTCTAAAGTGTGTTTGTGTGTCTCTGTGGGTGAGTGTGTCTCCGGTGATAGATTGGCACCAGTGTATCTGCCCAACTCCTGAAATGTTCCCCCCTGATGGGCATGGGCCCCCGTGACCCTAGTAGAGGATTAAGAATTGGTGTTTTGGACAAGAGTGAGGACGAGGATTAAAATCAAAACCCAAACATCCATCCATCCATTCTTTATCCTCTATTAGGGTCACAGGGGTGGGGAGAACGGGGAGAACGTTTCGGGCACTGGGCAGATACACCCAGGACAGGGTCTATCGCTGGACACACACTCACTCACACAGACACACTCTCCATCTGTATTTGGAAAGACGCCAGCTGGTGGTTTGGCGTCCCCATCGATATTTGTATAATGGATCCGGTTGTGACTCAGCGTCGAGCGTCAGCGCAGAACCTGCTTTTAATCAGAATTACAAAGGATCCGCCGCGGCGTAACGATGTACCGTCATCACCACAGATCTAACGAAGACGCAGCGATCAGTAGAACGTGATCTCCTGCTGAGCATCGCTGTGTCAGAGGCTTCGCACCTTCAGCTCTTGGTGAATGTAAAATGCACGTGGTCAGTTGTATGAAGGTCATATGTTCATAAGAACTGGACTGTGATCATGTGTTTGATTAAAAGTCGCTCACGTCACGACCTCGAGCCGAGCGTCTGACCCGTAACCTTCAGTTTTATCGCCTGCAACAAAATCTTTAGGAGGTTTTTTTGGGTTTCAGGCGAAAGGTCAGATAAACAGACATCCAACCCGGACGGCGAGGAGGACAGACTGAAATCTGGGTGAGGGGACGCCGCTTCCAGGAGGAAGCTGGAGTAAAAAACGCTGACGTCACCGTCCTCTCTCGTCTCTCTTTTTTAAACCTTTGTCCTTGATCTTTCCATTTCACAGAACCTCATGGCGAGAACCCGGCCGTTCCGCTTAACCGGGGTTTTAATGGATAGATCTTTTGTATTAATATTTAAAAATGATTTAATAAACAGGCGGTGGCTTAGTGGCTTAGTGGTTAGCACGTTCGCCTCTAAGCAATAGGGATTCCTGGTTCGAATCCCCATCTGGGTGGAGTTTCAATGTTCTCCCCGTGCCTGCGTGGGTTTCCTCCGGGTTCTCCGGTTTCCTCCCACAGTCCAAAAACATGGATCAAGTCAATTGAGTTCTCCAAATTGCCCCAAATAGAGTGTGTTTGAGTGTGTGAGTGTGTACCCAGCGATGGATTGGCGCCCTGTCCTGGGTGTATCGGCCCAGCGCCCCTGACGTTCTCCCCTGGATGGGCATGGGGAACCCCACCGCGACCCTAATAGAGGATAAAGCAGAAGATAATGAATGAATGAATCAATAAACAGGCGGTGGCTTAGTGGTTTGGCATGTTCTCCTCTCAGCACTGGGGATTCCAGGTTCGAATCCCCACCTGGGTGGAGTTTCCATGTTCTCCCCGTGTCCGTGTGGGTTTCCTCCGGGTTCTCCGGTTTCCTCCCACCAGTCCAAAAACATGGATCAAGTCAATTAAGGTCTCCAAATTGCCCCATATAGAGTGTGTGTGTGAGTGAGTGTGTGCCCAGTGATAGATTGCCCCCCTGTCCTGGGTGTATCTGCCCAGCGCCCGAAATGTTCTCCCCTGGATGGGCATGGGGAACCCCACCATGACTCTAATAGAGGATAAAGCGGAACAAAAGAGTTCTTTAGGCTTCATTCAACCAGCAGGCAGAAGCTACCCCACCCCACCCCACCCCACCCCCCACCCCACCCCCAGAAGCCCTCCATCCAACCCCAACCCACACGCTGTAATAACAACCTTAACCGTCGATTTAGGTTTTTATCTTTTATCTTTATCTTCTCACCGGTGAAGCAGACGAGCGGGCGGTGCGGGCGGTGCGGGTGGGGTGAGCTCAGGTGGAGGACGGTTCTACGTCAGGGGTTTTAGGATTTAATGTTTAATGGCTTTCGGTTTGTGAACAGAACGATCGAAAGAGCCAGAAGCACCGTGGAGGGCAATTTGGGTGAGAGGCGTCTCGGTTAACGACCGTCTCCGTCCTCTGCACTTATCACGAGTGCAGGAGAGAGAGAGAGGGGGGGGGGGCGATCAAGACCTCGAATATTCCACACATCAGGCATGTCCACTTTCTGATGACCGGTCCCCCGGGGTCGGGTCATCAATGTCCGAATCAAAATACCAAGAGATGAGGCTGTGAGAATAAAGGATGTTAAATCATAATGCGGCGGCACGGTGGCTTACTGGTTTAGCATGTTCTCCTCTCGGTGCTAGGGATTCCCGGTTCGAATCCCCATCTGGGTGGAGTTTGCATGTCCTCCCCGTGTCTGCGTGGGTTTCCTTCGGGTTCTCCGGTTTCCTCCCACAGTCCAAAAAACATGGATCAAGTCAATTGTGTTCTCCAAATTGCCCCATATAGCGTGTGTCTGTGTGAGTGAGTGTGTGTCCAGTGATAGATTGCCCCCCTGTCCTGGGTGTATCTGCCCAGCGGCCGAGACGTTCTCCCCTGGATGGGCATGGGGAACCCCCCCCCCCACCGCGACCCTTATAGAGGATAAAGCAGAAGATAATGGATGGATGGATGGAATTTAATGGACTGGTGTCTCAGGCCGCCATGAAAATGTCCCCGCGGGCCGCGGGCCGACCCGCCTGCGTACGGACTCCCCTCCGAAACGACGACGTGAGCTCTCGGTCCCTCGGCGCTCGTTCGGCGGCTGTGATGTCACGACCTCCATCATGCGCGCGTCTCCGGACTGCAGATCTGAGGTCGGCGGTGACGCGGGGTGAGGTCAGGCGGCAGGGACGCTGTAATGAGGACGTCTGCTGACCGCCGTTGGGATCATCGGCCCGCCGTGACTTCTTCTTCAGAACAGGGGTTCCTGTCTGCGGCTCTGACGCACCCAGACAGGGGGGGGGGGGTTCAGGCACTGAGCAGATACACTCAGGACAGGACGCAAACCCATCACTGGACACACACTCACTCACACACACACACACACACACACACATACACTATATGGGGCAATTTAGAGCATTCAATTTATCTTAAATCCATGTTTTTGGACTGTGAGTGGAAACTGGAGAACCAGGAGGAGACCCATGCGGACATGGGGAGAACATACTACACACTACATACTACACACTACATACTACACACTACACACTACATACTACACACTACATACTACATTCTACACACTACACACTACACACTACATACTACACACTACATACTACACAATACACACTACACACTACACACTACATACTACACAATACACACTACACACTACACACTACACACTACATACTACACAATACATACTACATACTACATACTACATACTACATACTACACTACATACTACATACTACATACTACATACTACATACTACATACTACATACTACACACTACATACTACACATTACATACTACACACTACATACTACATACTACACACTACATACTACACACTACATACTACACACTACATACTACACACTACACACTACATACTACACACTACATACTACACAATACACACTACACACTACACACTACATACTACACAATACACACTACACACTACACACTACACACTACATACTACATACTACACAATACACACTACACACTACATACTACACAATACACACTACACACTACATACTACACAATACACAATACATACTACATACTACCCAATACATACTACATACTACATACTACACACTACACACTACATACTACACACTACATACTACACATTACATACTACACACTACATACTACATACTACACACTACATACTACACACTACACACTACACACTACATACTACACACTACATACTACATTCTACATACTACATACTACACACTACACACTACACACTACACAATACATACCCAGTTAATCAGAACATACTACATCCACACTAATACCCACAGCCTTGTTTAATGTTATGTTATATGTAATGTTATGATATAAAAGGTTTAATGGTAAATCATCTTTGTTGTTGTGATTAACGAACGCCTGTGGAACATTAACGGATTATTCTGAAGCCTGTAGTGTTGGGTTCCTTTGCGACACACGCTGTTTGTTGCGCGTTGCTGTTAAAGCCTTTAATTGCACTGAAGCGCTGCGTTGCGTCTGGTTTGTGTTTTATTTGCCTCTGAACTCCACCCGTCGTTATTCCACTTAAACCTCCGTCCATCCCGTTAATGCACTGCGGTCCCGTTCCTGTAGGACGTGAGGTTCCGAGAGACGGGTCTGATGTAAAGGGAACTGCAACGGCCTGCGCAAACAACAGACCGCGAAAGCCACGACGTTACACGAGTGCACGACCGCGCCACAGACAGACCAGGAAGGATGGAGGCGGTTACAGCTCCACTGGAGAACAAATGAAACAAATTCTGTGAATTCTGTGCTTTACTATAAACTCACAGATGATCCTGATTAAAGCAGAACAGCAGAACCGGACGATGGCGCGGGGTCTCTGACCGGCAGAGCAACTTCACGCGACGACTTCAGGTTCATTTATCCAGCAGAGCATTCTGGAGGTCAGACACCGATGTGAAATGAGGGAACCTGGTTCACAATCTCAGTTCTAGTTACATTTACATTTACATTTACATTTACATTACATTTACATTTAGTCGTTCAGCAGACGATTTTATCCAAAGCGACTTACAGATGAGAACATTACAGTCAGAAGCCATGGAGAAAACCAACTGCACGGTAAATTCATCAGACCTGATTGTTATTCGATGCTGCGCCCCCCCCCCCCCCTTTTTATTATTATTATTTTTTTATAACAGGTTTTTGTTAAAGAGATGCGTCTTCAGTAGTTTCTTAAAACTGTTTAGAGATTCTGCCGTACGGACAGAGTTGGGAAGATCGTACTATCATGTTGCCGTGTGAACGCCACGGAGTGAGAATGAGCTCCTCGGTGAGGTGGAACCACCAGGGGGCGATCATCACCGGAGCGAAGTGAACGAGTCGGAGTGTGTTTTGAAAAGATAGAGTGAAGGTCGGAGGGGCCAGATCCAGAGATGGTTCTGTAGGCCAGAGTCAGCAGCTACAGGGAACCAATGGAGGGAACTGAGTTAGTTGATCCCTACTGTGTGGGGTGGGGTTGAGATTATGCCCTCTGTGAGGGTCAGTCTGTGAGCGTCTTAATTAAGCTTGATGTGTGCATTGGAACCGAAACGGGCCTTCCCCAAACTGTTCTAACAATGAAACCACAAAGTTAGCCAAAATGCTCATGGAATGAATGAGCCCCATGATTCCAGTCTTTGAGTTGGAAGTGTGTTGTCATGGGTTCTTCATCATCACGCTGAGAGAACATGGCTGTTAATCATCATCTTCTCAAACTGTTCTGCTGTTGGAACCTTCGTCCCCCGGGATGGATCCTGCACATTCATAATAATTATGATTTTCGGAGGAGGGTTGTAACCTCCCTTCCTGCTCGACGGTGCCGCAGTGTGAGGAGTAGAACGGGTTTGTTCACATCCAAAACCTCAAGAACCTCATGAATCATCGGAGTTACACAACTCTGGAAATCTCCAAAACTCCTGTTTCGTTTTGGAGAACCCTCGTTCTAATTTGATGCTCGCCGTAGAAAAGGCGCCAAGCATCGTTCCCAGCTGAACTCGGTGGACGGTCCCGGCGGTCCGGCGAGTCTGGGTTCTGTTTTGGGTTTCCACGGAAGGAGGCGTCACCAGGAAGTGGACTGTGAGCAGAAGTAACGGACCGGAGCCGAAAGTGACGTTTCCTGCTACGGCAGAACGGTTCCACATGATCTGATTTCACTGCAGAGCCGAGTTCCCAGAGCGCGTTTCAACAGAGCTCTGAGTCACAGAGTGAGGTCAGAACCCGGAGACGTTCCGACGGGTCCGGCGCTCCGAAGGACGTTCCACCAAAACAACGCAGTGGAACGTCCATTCACTATGCAAAACATTCGCTTCAACATCCCTGAGTTTAGGGTTCCAGATAACAGAACCTGGAACCAATGTTATCTCAGTGCTACAATCTGACGTTAATAACAGACGGTTCTGTTTAAGGTTCTCTACGCACTTCTTTAAAAATGCAGCAAGTGGAGGTTCTGGACTGATTGATCTCAAATGGGGGTTGGGGGGTGGAGGTGGGGGTAGATTGGGGCCAGGACTGGGGCCGAGGGTTCTGTTTGAGGGACCACCTACTATTTTACACTTGAAACTATAAAGTCCTTGTAAAGAACCTTTAAAGGTTCTTTGGTTTGTAACAGTGGAGAAACCTTCAGGTTATAGAACCTCATATAGAGAAGTTTATAAATGTTGAACAGGGCGGCACGGTGGCTTAGTGGTTTGGCATGTTCTCCTCTCATCACTAGGGATTCCCAGTTCGAATCCCCATCTGGGTGGAGTTTCCATGTCCTCTCCATGTCCGCGTGGGTTTCCTTCGGGTTCTCCGGTTTCCTCCCACAGTCCAAAAACATGGATCAAGTCAATTGAGTTCTCCAAATTGCCCCATATAGAGTGTGTGTCTGTGTGAGAGTGAGTGTGTGTCCAGTGATAGGCTGCCCCCCTGTCCTGAGTGTATCTGCCCAGCGCCCGAAACGTTCTACCCTGGATGGGCATGGGGAACCCCCCCGCGACCCTAATAGAGGATAAAGCAGAAGATAATAGATGAATGTGTGATAATATTGAACAGTGCACTTTAAAAGGTTTGTACAGTTCTTGTGTGTGTGTGTGTGTGTGTGTGTTTGTGTGTGTGTGTGTGTTGTGTGTGTGTGTGTGTGTGGTGTGTGTAATAAGTCGCCAGTCACACACCCATGACATCATCATCATCATCATCATCATCATCATCATCTTCTTCTTCTTCTTCAGGGCTCTGAGCAGCTGTTTCCTGTTCTGGCCTCTGTTCTGTGTTTGCTGTTCCTTCATCCTCCCTCCGTCGTAATTACACCGCAGCCAAACAGATGGAACCGGGGAGAATGGGCGGAACCCATAAACCCATAAACGGAACCCATAAACCCATAAATACCGATCGATCACCTTAAAGTTTCGAGTTCCGAAACGAAGCAAACTGTTCAAATCAAAACATTATCCTCAGCTTTATCCTCTATTAGGGTCGGGGGGGGGGGTTCCCCATGCCCAGGACAGGGGGGCAATCTTTCACTGGGCACACACTCACTCACACAGACACACTCTATATGGGGCAATTTGGAGAACTCAATTGACTTGACTTTTGGACTGTGGGAGGAAACCGGAGAACCTGGAGGAAACCCACGCGGACACGAGGAGGACATGCAAACTCCACCCAGATGGGGATTCGAACCGGGAATCCCTAGCGCTGAGAGGAGAACATGCTAAACCACTAAGCCACCGTGCCACCCAAGATCAAAACATTTAACATCAGAGAGCTGTAGGCATGACAGACGAAGACGTTCTGAGAACGTCATTAGAACCAATTTTATGGTGATGGGGTTTGTAGTTCTACGGTTCCATTCTGTAGTTCCTCCTCACACTCTGTTAGTCCCCTTTGGTATGTTCTCTGATGATCAGGACCATGGACAGAGCCGGTGTTATTAGGGTGGTGGATGGTTCTCAGTTCTGCGGTGACGCTGACGTGGTGGTGGTGCAGGTGTGTGTTGCTGGTGCGAGAAGAACAGAGACGTTCTGCTTCAGAATAAAGTTTAATATTTAACACAGAAGACAAGAACACGAGAACACGAGAACACCCGCTCAGCGTTTTCACAGATCAGTGCAAAATCAGAAGCTTGGAGCTGCAGTAACCCCACAGGAGAACCCAAAGGTCCAACACGGGAACCTTCAGGAACCGAGCGGCCAGTTTATTAGATACACACACGGGGACGAGTTCCGCACACATACGACCCGGAACCTCGGTACGAGAGACGATGGCAGACGTGAAGCTCAGGCTTAAATAAACTGAACTTACAGAACGTCTCTCAGACGTCTGTGATTTTTCACGTTCGCTCGTGACTTTAGGTTCTGAAACGCGTCTGTGAGGAACATGAGGATCCTCAAACGCTGTTCCGCCTCGGAACCCGAGCGTCTGACGAGGAGGAGCGCGAGAGCACCTCAGCCGGATCACCCGAAAGCCGGCGTGCTTTAATATCATGATTAATATATGAATCTCCGCTCGTCAGCGTTAAAGACGGAGGAGCCAGCCATCGATTCAACACTTCACCTTTAATGGGTTTAAAGTTTAAAGTGGACGTTTTCATCTTCCGTCCGAATGTTTTATTTATGAAACGTCTGGAATCGACTGCAGACGCAAATCATTCACCCGAATCCATTAAAGAATAACATGTTTATAAAGCTTCAGAGCAGAGACACAGAGGACACAGAGACACAGAGGACATGCTGTAACAATATGATTATACATACTGTCCACCCAACAAAGACACCTTAACATTAAAGCATGAGACAGAGAGAGAGAGACTGAGGGAGAGACTTAGGTACAGTCAGTGAGAGAGAGAGAGACCGAGCGAAAGACTGAGAGAGAAAGAGAGAGACACTAAGGGTGAGAGACAGAGAAAGACTGAGGAAGAGATGAAAATGAGACACTGATGGAGAGAAGAGAGAGACTGAGGGTGAGAGACTGAGTGACATGAGAGCATGACTGAGAGAGAGAGAGAGAGAGAGAGACACTGAGAGAGAGACACTAAGGGTGAGAGACAGAGAGACACAGAGAGAGAGAGAGAGAGACACTAAGGGTGAGAGACAGAGAGACACAGAGAGAGAGAGAGAGACACTGAGAGAGAGACACTAAGGGTGAGAGACAGAGAGACACAGAGAGAGAGAGAGAGACACTGAGAGAGAGAGAGAGAGAGAGAGACTAAGGGTGAGAGAGGGAGAGACACTGAGAGAGAGAGAGACACTAAGGGTGAGAGACAGAGAGACACTGAGAGAGAGAGAGAGAGAGAGAGAGACACTGAGAGAGTGAGAGAGAGAAAGACACTAAGGGTGAGAGAGAGACAGAGAGAGAGAGAGACACTAAGAGAGAGAGAGAGACACTGAGAAAGTGAGAGAGAGAAAGACACTAAGGGTGAGAGAGAGACAGAGAGAGAGAGAGACACTAAGAGAGAGAGAGAGACACTGAGAGAGAGAGAGAGAGAGACAGAGAGAGAGAGAGAGACAGGTGGACCGGACGTCATCAGCTGAACCATCAGATAATATTTTAATATAATTTTCTCTGATATATTTAAATAAATAAAGGACAGAATCATGTTGTCCGTACGGAACGTCTCCACGCTGCAGGACCGTTCCACCGCTGCAGGGTCAGTGTGTGTATCTAATAAAGTGGCCGCTCGGTGGACGACGGTCTCAGCAGCACTGTAACGACCGCAGGAACGAGCAGCTGGCGAATCATCACCACCCAAACGACTCCCAAACGACTCCGAATCGGCCGACCACGAATCGAATCGGCCGCGCCGCCGCTACGGACGAGACCCCGAGTCCGGTGACATCATCAGTCCCGAGGGTCCCGAGGGTCATGCCCCCACCCCCCCCCCCCCCCCCCGTGTCCTGAGCAGCTTCACCGGACAATCACACGGTCACACGGTCAGAGGGTCAGAGGGTCAGACGGCCCCCGCGGATTTGCTCAGGTGCGTGCTGTCCGTACCGACGGTGACGTTGGGACTCGGTTCCAGCGTGACTTCTGAGTTTTTGGCGATGGACGTTCCGTAAACGGACCCGGGGCCCTTCCTGCCCGCTTTGCAGAGCGCCCCCAGCAGGCAGCGCAGCCGGGACGGGCTGAGGATGATGAAGACCCAGGGGTCGATGATGGAGTTGATGGAGATGAAGCGCAGGGCGTACAGGTCGGCCTTGTCCGGCCGCGGGTTCCAGATGGAGTTGATGTAGACGCGGAACTGCCGGGAAAAGACGAGACGGCGTCATCAGAACGTTCCATCAACATCAGAACCAACATTAATTAATTATAATAATAATAATAATAATAATAATAATAATAATAATAATAATAAATTAATACATCCATTATCCTCTGCTTTATCCTCTATCAGGGTCGGGGGGGGGGGTTCCCCATGCTCATCCAGGGGAGAACGTTTCGGGCGCTGGGCAGATACACCCAGGCCAGTGGGGCAATCTATCGCTGGACACACACTCACTCACACACACACACTATATGGGGCAATATGGAGAATTCAATTGACTTGATCCATGTTTTTGGACTGTGGGAGGAAACCGGAGAACCCGGAGGAAACCCACAAGGACACGGGGAGGACATGGAAGCTCCACCCAGATGGGGATTCGAACCGGGAATCCCTAGCACTGAGAGGAGAACATGCATCCAGTGGAGAATGTTTGGGACGCTGGGCAGATCCACCCAAGAGATAGCGCCCACTCACTCACTCACTCACTCACTCACTCACTCACACAAAACTCAAAGGGGCAATTTAGAGCATTCAATGTACCTTGAATCCATTTTTTTTTTGGACTGTGGGAGGGGAACCTGGAGGAAACCCACGCAGACATGGGGAGAACATGCAAACTCCACCCAGATGGGGACTCAAACCTGAGGGTAGAACATGCTCACCAACATGCCAACATGTGTCGTCCTAATGCTCTTAATTGCCCCATATCGTTTATGTGCGTCTGTGCGAGTGTGTGTCCTGGGTGTGTCCGCCCGGCGCCCGAAAGGTTCTCCTCTGGATGGGCTTGGAGAACCCACACCCCCCCACCCCCCACCCCCCCCACACACATAACCCCCATGGAGATAAATGGGTCGGGGGGGAATATAAAGCAGAAGACAATGAATAAAATCCCATATGATAAAATGGAATATAAATGGACAATAATGACATGTCTCCAGTGGTGTAGGGTCCCATAATGACATGTCTCCTGCGGTGTAGGGTCCCTATGTAGTGCACTCTGCGCTTCAGACAGACTGTCACTAAACCCACAGCCACCGAAAGTAAACATCCTGTTAGATCCTGCTGCAGGTTAAATAAAGCCTCTGATGTCCACGCCGTCCCTGCGTCCACATGACTCTGCGTCCCTCCTCGTTAATCCAACTAAAAAAATGTCTCATGAATATTCACGCATGTCCGTAACAATGACACTGACGTTCTCGTTTGACGTTCTCTGGTGTGGACGGTGTTTCTGACGAGGAGCGGACCTCACGTCCTGTCTGTCGGTCAGGGTTCAACACTGAGACCGCTGAAGTTCCTCCATCCACCTTATCTCTGAACGCTGACGGAGGTTTCTGTGGTTACGGGGGGGGGGGGGGGGGGGCGGGTTCCGTGGCGCAGGGGCGCAGCGGGCGGGGTGTGGCGATTCGTTACGCACTGAAGGGCAACGGAGCGGAAACAGCGCGAGATAAACATTACTTTGATGAACACCACATGCTTTGGGTTGTAGAGTCTGAATCGGGGTTCCGCTTCGCACCACAGGTTTTAAAGGCTCCATGGGGAACAATCAGGTTCCTCCGAACCGAACTCTTAATTCTTTAGGGATCTGCGTCGTGCTCTGGGGTTCTGTAATGCAGCTTTAACGGGAACCCTCGCCGAACGCATTTTATATAAACAGCACGGTGGCTTAGTGCTTTAGCATGTTCTCCTCTCAGTGCTGGGAACTAAAGGCTTGAATCCCAATCTGGGTGGAGTTTGCATGTCCTCCCCGTGTCTGTGTGGGTTTCCTCCGGGTTCTCCGGTTTCCTCCCACGGTCCAAAGACATGGATTCAAGGTGAGCTGCATGATCTAAATTGCCCCATGAGCGGCACGGTGGCTTAGTGGTTTAGCATGTTCTCCTCTCAGTGCTGGGAATTAAACGCTCAAATCCCCATCTGGGTGGAGTTTGCATGTCCTCCCCATGTCCGCGTGGGTTTCCTCCGGGTTCTCCGCTTTCCTCCCACAGTCCAAAAACATGGATCAAGGTCAATTGAGTTCTCCAAATTGCCCCATATAGAGTGCGTGTGTGTGTGTGTGTGAGTGAGTGTGTGCCCAGTGATAGATTGCCCCCCTGTCCTGGATGTATCTGCCCAGCGCCCGAAACGTTCTCCCCTGGATGGGCCCCCCCCCCCGAAATCCCAAACAAAGCAATCAGAAGAACCTTCACGGTGCAACATCCAACACTCAGACACGCCTCCCGGTCGCCTGTATGCTTCCAACTTTAAAACAACACTTTGGGGAAGGCCCTTATCTGCTCCCCCCCCCACACACACATCCATAGCATAAAGTTAAACACTCTCTCCCAGGTGTGTGTGTGTGTGTGTGTGTGTGTGTTTACGTTTGCCCATACAGTGTAATTGTATTTGCATGTTTGTGTGTGTGTGTGTGTGTGTGTGTGTGTGTGTGTGTGTGTGTGTGTGTGTGTTGATATAATCACCCTCAGGGTCAGCGAGTCTGCGAGCGACTTTTTTTTTGTATAAAATCCGAGTTCTGTTCGAGAATTCCTCTTCAGATCAGAGAGACCGTGGCACCGAGTCGCAGCGCCCAGCGAACGCCCTCGCAGAGCAAACCAGATGTTTCTGCCCGAGAGGTGTGCGAGGGTTTTAAACATTAGTGTTTATGGGGCAAGCTTCCTTTTTTACGTTCCTCCTGAGAACCATAAAGCCTCATTATTAGTATTGTTGTTGTTGTTATTATTATTATGCGCTTCCTTCCTTCAACACGCAGCTTCACCGCGCCGCCGACGCCCGGCAGCGTTCCGTTCTTCACGCCCGGCAGCCCGGCTGCGTTCTCCCTGATTTACATGACTTCCAGTGAAGTTACACACTTGAGTGCAGGTTATCGTGGTGTCATTGTATTCTAACGCACACCCGCCGGTGGCTTCGGCTTATCCCGTCACACATGCAACCAGTTCACATTTACATTTACATTTGGTCATTTTTTGGACGCTTTTATGCAAAGCGACTTACAAGATGAGCACAGGGTTCATCACAGCGCCCCCTGGAGCAATGAGGGTTAAGGGTCTCGCTCAAGGACCCACACTGGTAACTGCAGTGGAGCTGGGATTTGAACCCCCAACCTACAGATTGACAACCCAACACCCTGACCATTGAGCTACCGCTCCCCAGTACCACAGTTCATTGATGTTTCCTCTTCCCTGTAGGGGGCGCATTAGTGGCGCTGCAGTCTTAAGAGTTTTTAGCCTTAAGATTCCAATAATTCATTCATTATCTTCCACTTTATCCTCTATTAGGGTCGCGGTGGGGTTCCATGAACTTGGTGATCCAGGGGAGAACGTCTTGGGCGCTGGGCAGATACACCCAGGACAGGGCGCCAATCCATCACTGGACACACACTCACTCACACACACAGACACACTCTACATGTCGGCAATTTGGAGAACTCAATTCACCTTGATCCATGTTTTTGGACTGTGGGAGGAAACCGGAGAACCCGGAGGAAACCCACGCGGACACGGGAAGGACATGGAAACTCCACCCAGATGGGGATTCGAACCGAGAATCCCCAAGCACTGAGAGGAGAACATGCCAAACCTCTAAGCCACCGTGCCGGCCAGATTCCAATAAACAAAACACAATGATATTCAAACACACCGTATGAACGAATGTAGTGGGTCATGATTTTAAACAATTGCACAAACAGTTTAGGGAAGGCCCTTTCTGTAATGCTCTCCCGTATAAAGTTCCCTGTACTGTATATTTAAGGTCGTTATGACTTCAGCTGGCGGCACGGTGGCTTAGTGGTTTAACATGTTCTCCTCTCAGTGCTAGGGATTCCCGGTTTCGAATCCCCATCTGGGTGGAGTTTCCATGTCCTCCCCGTGTCCGCGTGGGTTTCCTCCGGGTTCTCCGGTTTCCTCCCACAGTCCAAAAACATGGATCAAGGTCAATTGAGTTCTCCAAATTGCCCCATATAGTGTGTGAGTGAGTGAGTGTGTCCAGTGATAGATTGCCCCCTGTCCTTGGTGTATCTGCCCAGCTCCCGAAACGTTCTCCCCTGGATGGGCATGGGAGTGCTGCGTCTGATGAATGACCCCGGGGGAAGGCCGAGGGGCGTGGCCGGCTGTAGATACGGAACGCTCGCGTAATGAAAGCGTGAATAATTCATGTGTTGGCTCAGAGTCCTGTGTCCTGAGGGCGGGGTTCTCGTGACTGAACTGCATTCGCACATCATTTATATTCTTTCACATTGTTTTGATAAAACTCCGTCCTCTGGAGAAACGCCGTGAGGACGCCGGACCCTTTTTCATTCATTATCTCCCGCTTTATCCTCTATTAGGGTCGCGGTGGGGTTCTCCATGCCCATCCAGGGGAGAACGTTTCAGGCGCTGGGCAGATACACCCAGGACAGGACGCCAATTTATCACTGGACACACACTCACACACACAGACACACTCTATATGGGGCAATTTGGAGAACTCAATTGACCTTGATCCATGTTTTTGGACTGTGGGAGGAAACCGGAGAACCCGGAGGAAGCCCACGCGGACACGGGGAGAACATGCAAACTCCACCCAGATGGGGATTCGAACCGGGAATCCCTACCCACCGTGCCGCCCTTGGACACCGGATCGTGATTCCTAAATAAACCCCGCTGGTGCTGCTTCATTTCACCTTTAATGCTCCTCTTTTGCAGATTGATGACATTACATGAACATATTTCTCCGGTGATGCTCAGGTGTGCGGTTCGGTCGTCCACCGGAGCGCTGAGTAACGAGATGACGGTCCGTGTGTCCATCATGCGCTCTGGTTTCAGTTATGGCAGATCCACCTTACAATGGACGTTATTAATAAATCATAAAGGGAACGTAATATAACCATAGGGGAACGTTGCTGTAACCATGGGGACGGATCAGCTGAAGGAGACAATACCTCCCCCAAGTGGTGGTGGTGCTTTCGGTACAGTTCACTAGATCCAGGGGGACTTTAAATTGAGAATGTGTCTGTCCTGTGAGGGACTGGCGACCTGTCCGAGGACTTTCTCTGCCTTGCAGTTTTGAACTTGGTCAGTAGGTACTACACCGGATCTGGAACACACGGTTTGACTGGTAAAGCATAAGACAACCTGCAGGTGGCGCACTTTCAGCCCACTGCTCGATGAATACCATGTATCTGGACTTTGTGGTGGTCTTCAGCCGAGCCGATTCCACATTTATCTTCTGTGATTCACTCCCCAGCCCACAGGGAGGTGCCATTCAGTTCACCATGACCCTCTTGAGGAGTCCTTGAGGAGTCCATCGATATCCACATCCAGCTTCAGTGGGGTCAGCGGGGTCCACGTGCAATCAGAAGGCCCCGCTTCATTCCCTGGTCGCTCAGCTCCATCTTCTTCTGGGATCTGACCTTTCTGGAGCTTTGAACATGATGAGCTCATTAATAATGCCTTCCGATGTCAGGCGGCGCTCCATCAGTGATCCCATTGGTGACGAATATTCTCCTGTGATACAAAAGCACCTCAGAGAACCTAGATTTCTGGACCGTCCATCCTCAGATACCAGTTTCCTCTCTGGCCCAATGCCAGAGGCTGCTCTCTTTCTGACCTTCTCCCAGGAGAAGCCATTTTTGGAGAATTCTGGAACACACTCCTTTAATAGACTCATTAGTAATTCCTCCAGGTTTTCGTGAGGGGCAGCTGGTTCCACCTCCGTCCTACTGCCCCACCGTTCCTCTCAGGACAGAAGCTCAGAACTTTGCAAGGCTGGTCAGAAACTTTCGGTGAACCAGAATGTGCTGGTCACATGACTCGGGGTGCAGTTGTTGCGTAACAGTGATCTGAAACCAAAATGGGAATTGGGAATGGCAGCGTACGTGTTATCTCGCCACACACCAGCTCTTGGGTTTGGGTTCGAGGAGAAGCCCGTCTGCGTCATGAGCATAAACATCCAGCAAGCCAACCACCAGGCCAGCAGGGGGATTCACACCCACGAGAGGACGACATAAACCCCGGAGTCCTCAAAAAAGAAAAGAGTCGTAGTGGCGTGACATAAACGCCGGCCCAATCATCTCAGAGTTATCTCGGGTTCGAGACGTGTTCCTCTCTGGAGGCTGTTGATTGATTACTTCTGGTTTGAGTTTCTGCACTCTGTCAAACCCAAAGCTCCACCCAACCGAAATCGATGGTCTCTGATACGATATGCTTTATATAGAACCATGTTTGGTTCACGCCGAGTTCAGGCGACTGAATGGGGTTACGGATATCGTGGGAGATGGTGTCCTGCGGGTGGGCCAGATAAAAAAACGTCCATTACGTACCCTTCTGGGAAATGACTTTTCTCTCGGTTGACCCCTTAAACCAGTTTATGGTTCGTGCTCTCAGACTCCTGACCTCCAGTCTGCAGCATCTCCCCAATGATGAGTCCCATTCTTTTACTGTTTAAACCAAAACAACATGGACTCCCCACCCCCCCATGAACTTACATGAACCTGTATGGACCACAGTGATGGGACAGGTCCAGGAGATTTCATGACACCTCAGTCTAAGCTGCCTTCGCAGCCATAACAGAAACGTCTCATCTGTCACACTCTGGATTTACTTCAAAGAGACGGCGACGTGGTCGGACTTTTCGTCTCCACCTTCCCAATGGCGTCTATGTTTCTTATTAAAAACGTTTCTCGTCAGACACAATGGTGAAAGATAACCACACTGCGTTTTCATCTCAAACGCACGGCAAGAACCGAACTAAGACGTTGTTCTTACGTTAACGAGCGACGCGCCGACGGCCTACATATTCAAGGCTTTGTGTTTATTTAAAGTTAGAGAATAAAACTGGATATAAATATTCAATTGGTCGTCAACACTTTGGGGAAGGCCTCGCTCTTTCTGAAGTCTTTGAGAAAGTGACCTCATGGGAAGGAAATACATTTTTATTTTAACGCGGTGGTTTAAATCAAAGCCACCGGATCGGATCTGAGGAGGGTTCTACTTTCCTGAACTCATGGTTCTAGAACAGGATGTTCAACAAGCTTGTGTTTAAAACCCCATTCCCAGAAACCGGGGAACGCTTTCTAAACATGCAGCAAGAACCGAAAGAACCTTCTCCCTTTAACAGAGATAACAATTAAACAATGACTGCTGTATACACGACGCTACACTACAAATAAACTAACCAATCCAATGATAATGATAACTAAACAATCCAATGCAGTTGTTTGAAATTCTGTTGGTGGTTGGCATGTTCTCCTCTCAGCTCTGGGGATTCCCGGTTCGAATCCCAATCTGGGTGAAGTTTCCATGTTCTCCCTGTGTCTGTGTGAGCCTCCTCCGGGTTCTCCGGTTTCCTCCCACAGTCCAAAAAACATGGATTCAAGGTACATTAAATGCTCTAAATCGCCCCATATAGTGTCACTTTGTATGTGTGAGTGAGTGTGTGTCCAGTGATAGATTGGCGTCCTGTCCTGGGTGTATCTGCCCAGCGCCCGAAACGTTCTCCCCTGGATGGGCATGAGAACCCCCCCCCTCGTCCAATCACGAGGCAGCGTGTGGATTGCGGCGTGAAGGTCGATCATTTGCAGAGAGCAGAACGTGTCTTGGCTGGTGTGTTTTATTTGGCAGCGGGGGATTTGTTCGGTGTTTATGAAGCCCTGCTGCGAAGCGGCGGTGTCTGCGAAGCGTGTTAATGAATGGAAACGCCGCACGCTGAACGCTGAACGCTGAACGCTGAACGTCTGCGGCGAAGCTGTCGACGACCAGATGAAAACAGGAAGGCCGCCTGCGAGGTCTGAACGTAGCGACAAACGCTGAACACCAGAACAACTGACGACTGCAAAACTGACCTCAACCGACAAAGGCTATTATTTACAACCGAGCTCCACTGTCCGAGTCACGACTCCGAATCGATTCCTGTCAACTCTAGGCATCAGATCATTTAACAAGCATCGCAGGAAGAATAGGTTTCAAGAACTAAAAGTATAAGGACGCTTCCACATGGTATATACAATCAGACTTTGTGGACACAGTTCGGGGACACAAACCCCTGACCTCAACCTTCGGCCTCGTTAAACAACTTTGGGATGAACTAGAATGGCGATTGCAAACCAGACACTCTCACCCAACAGCGGTGTCTGACCTCACAAATGCTCAAAAGGGCAAATATTCCCAACGATGCTCTTCAAAGTCTTGTAGAAAGTCTTCCCGCAGAGTAAACGCCTCCCCATCATGTGCTGTATGCCAACAACCACATAACCGAATTTACAGACAGGAAATAAATCAGACAGCCAGCTCTGATATCACACAAATAAGACGTCACCTGCATCATTGACAAATATGACTGACGGGAACCTCAGTGACGTGAGAGAGAGAGAGAGAGAGAGAGAGAGAGGACACATGAGAGCGTTAGGGCTGCAGAATTACAGCTCTTACCAAAAAAAACCCCAAACAACAAGCAGATCTGATCTAACACAAGTGGGCAGATCAAAGAATCATGAACTGCACCGAGCAAAATGACTCATTTAGCGGGTTAATGGAAGCGGGAGGACCAGGGACCAGGAACCAGGAACCTTTCTGAGAGCAAAACTAAATTCTAACAGAGTATGAAGAGAAAAAATATGACTGACTGAATAGATTATTAATATTTACATTTATCAAGTGGGTGGCTTAGTGGTTTGGCACCTTCTCCTCTCAGCACTAGGGATTCCCGGTTCGAATCCCCATCTGGGTGGAGTTTCCATGTCCTCCCCATGTCCGCGTGGGTTTCCTCCGGGTTCTCCGGTTTCCTCCCACAGTCCAAAGAACATGGATCAAGTCAATTGAGTTCTCAAAAAATGCCCCATATAGAGTGTGTCTGTGTGAGTGAGTGTGTGCCCAGCGATAGATTGGCGCCCTGTCCTGGGTGTATCTGCCCAGCGCCCGAAACGTTCTCCACTGGATGGGCATGGGGAACCCCCCCCCCCCCCCCCCCCCCCCCCCCCCCCCCCCCCCCCCCCCCCCGCGACCCTAATAGAGGATAAAGCTGAAGATAATGAATGAATGAATGAATAGATTTGCTGTATTAATATTTACATTTATAAAGTTGGGAAGAACATGCAAATGGACCCAATGGAACTAAGTCTGGCCCAACCATCCACTCTCTCTTTACTGAAGGACCACCGCAGATGGGGAAACACCTGGATGGAGGTCCATTTTGAGGTCAATGGTGCTGCTGCGTCCATCCATCTCAATTTGGTGGTTGGACTGTGAAGCTGGTGAAGGCCCTTTTCTTTTAAATGTGGTGTACAGGGAGTAACAACTATACTCCCTATACTACACTATATTATACTATACTATACTATGCTATACTATAATATATTATGTCTGCAAAATGAATTTAATGGAGGGTGAAGCTGTGCAAACTGGTATCTACTGAAGCTTGAGTCATTAAATTTGATGGAACATCATTAAAGAACATAATAAATTAATAACTTAAATATTAGGGTTCTTACCACCAAAGGCAGGCTGCACATGACAAAGATGAAGGTCATAATGACCAGCAGAATGAGGTGCTCAACTTCCTGCGAGAGGAAAAAGTGTCTTCGCTCTCTCCGGCTGCGGGTGACCCCGCCTCCACAGCTGACCGTACGTCTCCGGTACATCAGCACCAGGTTGTACACCACGAAGCAGTTGCATGCCACCACCAGGAGCACCATGATCAGCATGACGGTGGCGTACACGTTGGCAAACACCAGGTCCGTCAAATCTTTGGGGCTCATATCGATGAAGCACCATGTCCCGGGGCAGTACTGCACGTATTGGCCGAATCCCACGAAGGGCATGCAGCAAAAGAGCGTACATACGATGAAAATGCAAGGAATGGTGACGTAACCGCAGCGCAGGCTGACCCAGCGGCCGTACAGGTAGGGATAGCCAATGGAGAGGTAGCGCTCCAGGGCCATGGTGAGCAGCAGAGCCAACGTGGCCAGGCTGAAAAATGTCATGGTAAAGCCAAAGTACCAGCACGTGGATTTGCTCATATCAATCAAAGTGGTGTTACGCGCATGGGCCACCTGCACCAGGGGGCTAATCATGCACGTGCCGGCCAAGTCGGTCACCACCAGTGCGGTCACCAGCACGTGGAACAGCGAGCGACGCTGAGGGTGCTCCTGCTGCCGGTGATTGCGCTCCTTCCACCGCCGCACCTCGATCAACACCAGCGCCGTGACGTTCCCCAGCACTCCCAAGGCGAACATCAGGGCGCTGACGATGGGACTCGCACTGCCGTCCACGGTAGTCGTGTTATGGCAAGTCTCATTGAAGTCAGGCATCCTGGCTCAGAGCTTAAAGCTTGACTGCTGGTCTGAAATCAGAAGAAAGCAAAAGTCAGGCTTCAGAACTTCAGCAGAACTTCAGCAGTATCTCAGCAGGAATCCCGCTACTCAGCGGTCCGGGTGAAAGTGAAGTGGTCGAGCTCCATGAAGTTGGAATAACTCAATTCACATTTTAAATATTAAGACACCCGGAGTTACAGCTCAATTCTGAAATGTAGTATTTCATGATGTTTCAGAATCAATTCAGGAGTTCAGTTCAGTAAATGATAAATGACATATTTGTACTCAACCTTTAAATCTCCACTTCAGGTGTTAGATTTGGGAATTAAAAAAAAAATTTGAAATAAAATGAGAAATTCCACTCTGCTCCCAGATCTTATTTCCAAGTAACATTCTGGCACTTATGGTTCTTCACTTTTGAGTTCTCAGTTCTGTAATATTCTCTAATAAACATTTTAAAACATTATTTTGTCTGAAAAGTTTCAGAGCTCCGGTCAGAGCAGCAGGAGCACGAACCTGCTGAAAGTCCGGCTGCGGGTCCACGGTGGAGATGGAGCCTCCATGCGGGTTCTGCTTGCTCCATGCTGTCTGATGGAACGCGGCGTGCTGTCCACCGCGTCCAGAAGATGGACCGCGAACTGCCGGCGAGGACGGTGACAGCGGGGTTGCCAGATCGGTGTGACTCACTTCCGTCTTCATCATGGTTTCTAACACGCCCTTTCTCTTCGAACCGGCCCCAAACCTCCACCCACCAAACCTCCACCCACCAAACCCCCCACCCACCAAACCCCCCACCACATCACCCTCACACAAACCAACAATAAAGACACCACACGATGTAAACACGAGCTTTTTATTCCTTCATGCCGTGTCCCTGCTTTTCATTAGGGATCTGAGCTGAATCAGATGCTTCTACATGGCAACTCACAGCCAGCCGTCATAAAGCGTTTTTGTTTATTAATTATATTAAAATTAATTTCCCACACAATAATAAACATAATCATTTTATGATCCTTACATTATAAAAAGTGATAAATGTGGGACACTTAATCATCACTTAATCATCAAAAATGTAGACATTTAAACATTTATATTTAAATGTAAAGTTACAAACAAAAAATTCTATATAACTTGTAGATTTTTAAAGGGCTAGTATTTTTGTAGTTGCTTTTATATTTGACCAACGATTGTATTCCTATTGCGCCCCCTAAAGCTCAAACACATCAAGTGCAGACTTTTAACAACACTATAAATGTTGTTATAATTGGTCTCGTTGCTAAGTTCTTACAGTACACGCCATTCAATACAGCATCTCGCCACGTATCCTTATGGAAACAGTTTGGGGAAGGTCCTTGTCTGTTTCAGCAGTGCACAAAGTCATGGATGGGTGTGAATGCACTTGACTGACCCACACAGAGTCTTGACCTGGACTGGAGCAAAGACTGTGAGCCAGGTCCTCCAATCCAACATCGGTGCCTGACCACAAACTCTTTTTGGATAAATAGGTTACATTTATTGTAGAATCATAGAAGAATAAAAGCTGTCCAGGTTGTAAAGGGAGAACCATGTCAGGATGGGGTGTTATACAAGTTCCTGTATGTGTTATAAAGAGGAGTCCTAATACTTTTAATCCATGGCTTGTATTTGAAATGTCTCGGTGCTTAGTGTTTGATTCAGTGGTAAGATAAAGATTAATTAAAGTTCAAACACTGAAAGACCCCAAAGGTCGGCTGATCCCTGGTTCTCGGTCCTCTGAATAAAGTAATGAAGCAGCAGGAAGCCCCTCCGGATTGGGATTCCATCTTGGAACATGTTCATACTCTGTGAAACAGTTGCGGTGGGAAGTTATTATTTATAAACCTCAAGTGGATTCCTTCAGAATGCATTTCCTCTCAGTCGTCCTTCTCTCTCGTCTCCCTCTGTCTTACATTTCCTTGAAACCATCAGGCCCAGTCTCTGACATTGTCTCTCCAAATGCCACATTTGCCCTTCCAGCATGGATGCACTTCCAACAACCCTCCTGTTTCCCACACTGCAAACACACGTGTCCAGTAAACCAGGTTTGCTTTGAAATACCAAAAATTTAAACTGACACTCATACGACACCCCCCCCCACACACACCCACACACACCATAAGAACAACAGTACTGAGACACCAACAGGAACGTCCATGACATTACATAACTTGGTTCCACCATTGCATCTATAACACTCTTCTGGAAGAGCTTTCTACAAGATCTTGTCGTGGTGTTTTTTTGGGGATTTGTTGCCCAATCATGATTCTTTAAAGTGCGTGTTTTTTTATATTTTATTTTAAATAATATTCAGTTGTGTCTATTAACCGAAACGAATCACCTGCTTTTAATGGTTAAAATGTGCGATTCTATACTTTTATCTACATGATGTATGTTTCAAACAGACGAGTTAAATTTCACTCATAATTAGAGGAAGATTAAAGTCACGCACGAAAATATTCAGAAACAACATATTACAGAAACGGAGCCCAGCATCCAGGTTTTAAAGTGGACACCAACGAGCACCCAACAATAAAGACTCCACACGATGTAAACACGAACTTTTTATCCCTTCACACTGTCCGCCTCCATTACATTAGAGCTGAATCAGAGGGTTGTGCTTCTGTGTTATACATTTTCCAACAATTTCACTTCTGATTTATGTAAATTAGTTGCATTTTATTTTAACTATTCAAATAATTCAACTATTTATTTCGGCGCATTTCAACAGGGGCGTTATTCGTGCTCGTTTTAGTGCTAAAAAAAATATTCTTTTTACTATTTAAAAAAGTTTCCCCACCAGAGTTCCGTACGATGCCACGGCTGTGACGTCAGCATTCCAGAACGCGAGCGCGCGGATCAGTCGGTTATTACGGATCGATGTGGAAATGCTTCTCGTGCTGTATTTGCTGAGCGAGGGCTGCGGGTTCATTCGCACAAAGCTGCAGGGGGTCCGTTGAGATTATATCACCGTAAAAACGAACACTAGTTAAGTTTTAGATTAGCTCTTACTGACGGGATAGGACTCACTGTGAAATTCCAAAGCCATAAATATTTTTCATTCATTATCCTCTATTAGGGTCGCGGTGGGGTTCCTTATGCCCATCCAGGGGAGAACGTTTCGGGCGCTGGGCAGATACACCCAGAACAGGGCGCCAACCCATCGCTGGGCACACACTCACTCACACACACACACACACATTCTATATGGGGCAATTTGGAGAACTCAATTGACTTGATCCATGTTTTTGGACTGTGGGAGGAAACCAGAGAACGCGGTGGAACCCCACGTGGACACGGTGAGGACATGGAAACTCCACCCAGATGAGGATTCGAGCCGGGAATCCCCAGAGCTGAGAGGCGAACATGCCAAACCACTAAGCCACCGTGCTGCCAGTTTATAAATATGACATTCATTCATTCATCCATTATCTCCCGCTTTATCCTCTATTAGGGTTGCGTGGGGGTTCCTTATGCCCATCCAGGGGAGAATGTTTCAGGCGCTGGGCAGATACACCCAGGACAGGGGGGGCAATCTATCACTGGATACACACTCACTCACACAGACACACTCTATATGGGGCAACTTGGAGAACTCAATTGACTTGATCCATGTTTTTGGACTGTGGGAGGAAACCGGAGAACCCGGAGGAAACCCACGCGGACACGGGAAGGACATGGAAACTCCATCCAGATGAGGATTCGAACCGGGAATCCCTAGAGCTGAGAGGAGAACATGCTAAACCACTAAGCCACCTTGCCGCCCAGTTAATAAATATGAGATCTTAATTGTTAATGTGATCGGTGAGTTAAAACGAAGAGTTTTATGACGGTGCAGTTTAATAAATAAATGTTTTGAACTTAAGCACACGGAGGACGATCGTGAGGTGACCGAGCGCGGGCCCCAGAGCGACCTGCAGGAGGCCGAGGAACTCCACCGGGCGTTCCGAACCTGTCAGCACAAAAACATAGAGCTGCAAACCACAAACACAGAGATGGCAGAGGTAGCAGAGCACGGGACCTCGTTTTTCTGTTAGGAACATGTTAGGAACATGTCCGACCACAATCAAGTGGTTCCACCAATTTGTGGATAGGGGGGGTTTGGGGTGGGGGATTGTGACACTGGGTTCATTCTCATCTCTTTGTATGATGCAGTTGACAAAACACCTGAAGGAGGAGAACCAGCAACTGAAGGCCGAGATCGAGGCCCTCACGAAGGCACGAAAACAAACCTCCATGATCAGAGCCTTGAGCCGTCATAGAATGCTAATTACAATAATCACATGTGTAATTAATCAGAACTGTTCAGGAAATAACAGGAGGAGTAACCGGCACACGTGTTTGTACTGCAGGAGGTGCAGGACTTGAGGGAGGTCCTCATTAAGGTGCAGAAGATCTCGGCAACGACGGAGGCCATATATGAGAAGATCATAAGGGGTAAGAGAGAACCCACAGATCTGCACATCTCATTAACCAGCATGCCGTCTCACGCTCTTCCTTTCCTTTAGGACGCAGGGCTGGAACGCCAAAGACAAAAAAAAACGACGTCCACTAGAGAGCAGCGTCCGGGACGGAAGAGGAACCGCGATGATCACCTTCTCTTTGTTATTCTGCTTCTTCACACATTCAAAGATCAATCTCAAGTTTTATTTTTGAACCGGATAAAACGGATTTACCAGTAAAATAAATAAATTAATCAATAAATAAATGAATAAATGAACACACCTCTGATCTGGATTAAACAGCTTTTAAACCCAGGATTCTTCTGCAGCATCCTCGACGAGCGGACATGCCTTTCCTCTGTTCTCACCGAGCTGCCCGTCTCTCGTCTCGTTGGATTATCGATGTTCTGTGATGTAGAACTGCCGTTTAATTCTATTTTTCACACAATAAAAGAACCACAGCTTCAACGTGTCCCAGTGGCTTTTCTTTTGTAAACATGACGTTTGTGGTGAATCTACAGAAAAATCATTCATTCATTATCTTCCGCTTTATCCTCTATTACGGTCGCGTGGGGTTCCCCATGCCCATCCAGGGGAGAACATCTCAGGCGCTGGGCAGATACACCCAGGACAGGGCGCCAATCCATCGCTGGGCACACACACACACACAGACACACTATATGGGGCAATTTGGAGAACTCAATTGACTTGATCCATGTTTTTTGGACTGTGGGAGCAAACCGGAGAACCCGGAGGAAACCCACGCAAAACATGGAAACTCCACCCAGATGGGTATTCAAACAGGGAATCCCTAGCGCTGAGAGGAGAACATGCCAAACCACTAAGCCACCGTGCCACCCCAGAAAAATTATTACGAATAAAATATGACATGGAGGTAAATACTAAATACAGTCGGGAACAGGGCGGCACGGCGGCTTAGTGGTTTAACATGTTCTCCTCTCAGCGCTAGGGATTTCCGGTTCGTATACCCATCTGGGTGGAGTTTCCATGTTCTCCCCGTGTCTGCGTGGGTTTCCTCCGGGTTACTCCCACAGTCCAAAAACATGGATCAAGTCAATTGAGTTCTCCAAATTGCCCCATATAGTGTGCCTGTGTGAGTGAGTGTGTGCCCAGCGATGGATTGGTGCCCTGTCCTGGGTGTATCTGCCCAGCGCCCAAAACGTTCTCCCCTGGATGGGCATGGGGAACCCCCCCGTGACCCTAATAGAGGATAAAGCGGAAGATAATGAATGAATGAATGGTTGGGAACCCTGACTGAAATTCAGCGTTCTTTCACACCAAACTCACTGACAGTACAGCTATGGACCTTCCTTTACTTTGTGTTATGCAGATAGAGACGAAGGCCTTCCCTAAACTATTAGAATCGAAGGTCTGTAAAGACACGGCTGGGTGAGTTTGGTTTAAAAGAGCCCCGAGTGGATTTTCATTCCATCCAACACCTTTGAGATGAATCAGAACATTGATCGTGAGCCAGGTCTTGTGTCTGACCACACATATGGATGAATGGGTTAAAGGTTCATGCAGACACATGTACAGTTGACCATACGTGTCTCACTAGGTACAGGACATCAGCACCAGGTTGTACACCACAAAGCAGATGCACGCCACCACCGGGAGCATCATGATCAGCATACACATTGGCGACCACCTGGTCCACCAAATCCTTGGGGCTCACATCAATAACCAATGGAGAGGTAGAGGAGCCTTAACTCTGAATCTCAGTTCTAGTTCATTCCAGCAGTGTTCAGTGGGGTTGAGGGTCAGGTTTCTGTGTTGGTCGGTCAGCAAACTGTTCACAAAAAATTAAATATATAACTGATTAAAGTGCATGGTTTGATAATATTCAGCCATGTCTATTAAACGGCATGAATCACCTGATTTTAATGGTTAAAACGTGCTAATTAATACTTTTGTTTAAATACAGTTAGATGGTTAAGTAAGTGGTTAAATTAGTTAAGTACAAAAAAAAAAAAAAAAAAAAAAGAAATCTGAGCAAAAACAGGTTTCAAGAACTCTGGGTTGCAATATGGCCTTCTATGTTCTGCAGCTTATGGAAACGCTGTAATAAAATAAAATTTTATTATGGGACGTGGTCCCATCTTCATCACAACATATCACAGAAAGTCAGAACGAGAAACACCAGAGGAACCGAGCTGGGTTTTAAAGTGGACAAGGTTTCGACCCGAGGTCAGCATGAACGATTCTTGATAAACAGCACCCTCTAGTGTAGGGGTGCTCACACTTTCCTGGCCCGAGATCTGCTTCTCCATTGGACAGGTCATCGAGATCTTCCATGGTTAATCTTTTTTAGGCTTTTATATTGAAACCTGTTTAAACACATCATGTTAGTATTGTTGAATCAGCAAAGAAAAGACGCTTCAGACGCCATTCTCACAGAAATTGCTCTTTTATTAAACACATCACAGCAAATCGCATTCAGAAAACCTGATTTTAGTTACAGCCACACGACCAAAAACACAGTATACAGCACAGATGTACAACAATCAGTGTAACCCGCATTTCCACAAACACGACACGAACATTAATAAAAACAGGTTGACATTGTAAAGAAAATCTTATTCATCCTCACACTCTAAATGAAAATGGAACACTTCAGGTCTTTTGGAGCAAAACCCATGATGTAAAAAAACACCGACACGTTATAAACACTGAGTCCCCCTCCCTCCCCCAAACCTCCATCACGATGAACCCGCCACTCCGGCAGATCGCGATTGGTCACAGATAAGCTTCATAAAAACGGTCAGAAGTCGGCGTTTCCGTTCCAAAAGTATTTAATGCTTTTTACTGAATAGACTGTAAAATATCAACCAATGAGCAACTCGCTGCTCTCCCTGAGAGCTCTGCCCCGAGTTCCACTCCTCTGTCCATTTAAGTCCTTCAGGAGGGCATTGCGTGCTCCTTCTGTGCGCATGCGTCCCTCCAGACAAAACGTTTTATTTTCCCCCCCTCATGTGCACGTTCACCTGAACATCTCTTAACATCTGCCCCCTCTGGTCCTGCTTTCTGCCCCCTCAGGTGTATGAATTTATGACATGTTGACGGTCCTATTATTCTCACCTCCCCGCTCATCCCACTCTTCCCTTTGGTCATTCAGCATTTTCTCTGTTCCTCGAGACTGCAGTTCAAAAGATGCACGCTGTCCGTTTCTTAAACACAAACTCGAAAGACGAAAAGTCAGATACAAGATGGACGCGATCTACACCGCCTTCAAGCACACCGTCTCCATTGTGAAAAATGTTAGTTGAGATTATATATATATATATATATATGGTTCAGCTTGGACTGTGATATTTCAATTACTGTAGAATTCTGAAACTATTCAGTGATTGTTTATGTACCAGGTCTTATTGACATAACATAATTAATATGAATAATGAGTTAAACTGAATACTTTTATATAAATGTTGGATTTTCATTAATGTTTTTTTATTTTAGGTTACAGCTTTCCAAAAATTTTATAAATTTGGAAAGGAAGGTTTTTTTTTCATTCATTGTTTTTGTTCTGTAATATTTTATTTTGGAAGATTAATAAATGAAGTAAGTTGATTTTATATTACTATGAAATAACAATAATATTAGTCAAGTACAGTCGATGGCTCTGCTTGGACCGTGATATTTCAATTCAGTGTAACTGACGGGATAGGCATTGCTGTATAATTCTGAAACTATTCAGTGATTGTTTATGAACCAGGTCTTATAAATATAACATTATTAATATGAATAATGAGTTAAAATCAGTGGCGGGCCGTGTATTTCACACCTGGGCCTTCAGTAATAACTTTATGGCTTATTATCTATGTAAGATAGATCTTTTTATGCAGAAATGCAGTACAAAGAGCTGTTGCATCGCAGATAGATAGCTGGTGTAGCCACACAAGAATAACCTCATGAAACTGCAATATTATTTAGGAAAATAAAATCCCACGCTTCCCTCAAAAATGTCCATTAATTTCATTAAGTTCTATTTTCTATTTCCCTCGAAGCTGATGATGAACGTCAAGTCATTTTTTTAGTTTGCTGAAATGTCCGCTGTCAGAAGTGAACTGACTATCCAATCAGAGAGCATGAACACGCTGACCTAACCTACACCTAATAGAGGGCCTTGGTGTCGCCATCTCAAAATCTGATTGGTTGAAGCAACAGTTTGAGTGACATTATTAAATGCCTCCCGGCTTCAGAAGGATCATTGAAATCCCAGGCAGATTATTTGACCCTGGCGACAAATTGACTGAAATGTGATTGGTGTATTTAGCTTTTAACACAATCGAGTAATAAGACCTGAGTCCAGTTCAGTGAGGGTTTACTGGCTGTATTTGGCTCAGCTTCTTACATGCACAGCATTCACTCTCAACTGTATTAATGCACAACTCCCCAGAACATAAGCCACATCACCGAGAAGAAAATAGTTCCTTAGGACGTAACGTCTGGTTCAGAAAATATATTTCAGCAACCGGTGAACCCTCTGAAAGGAAACGGATCATTTGGATTCATTTAATAAGTGTTCATTATAATAATTATAATTCACATAACATCTGTGATTTGAATATAAGACCTTGAATGAAGGCCTTGAGTGAATGCCCTGACGGCCCGCCACTGGTTAAAATAAAGACTTTTGAGTGAAAGTGTGACACGGTTTATTCTCATCTCTCTGTATGATGCAGGAAACAAAACGGCTGGATTCAAAAATAAAAAATCAAGAGAATGAAATTTTAACCATGAAGGCGGACATCAAAGAACTTTATAGGGTAAGAAATTAAAAATCCACTACAGACATCCGATGAATCAGACGATCAGAGCCTTGATGGGATGTTCAGTTATAGATTTAAGTCACACTGTCATTGTTCATTCAGAATAAAAAAAATTATATTATTTTTTATAATTATAATAATCATTTGTGTTCTTAATTAAAACTGCAGAAGACTCCGCCCCCCCATATTCTTGTTGACGGTCCTATTCTCATCTCCCCGCTCATCCCACTCTTCCCTTTGCTCATTCAGCATTTTCTCTGTTCCTCGAGACTGCAGTTCAAAAGATGCACGCTGTCCGTTTCTTAAACACAAACTCGAAAGACGAAAAGTCAGATACAAGATGGACGCGATCTACACCGCCTTCAAGCACACCGTCTCCATTGTGAAAAATGTTAGTTGAGATTATATATATATATATATATATATATATATATATATATATATATATATATATATATATATATATATATGGTTCAGCTTGGACTGTGAATAGTTTCAGAATTCTACAGTAATTGAAATATCAGTGATTGTTTATGTACCAGGTCTTATTGATATAATTAACATGAATAATGAGTTAAACTGAATACTTTTATATAAATGTTGGATTTTCATTAATGTTTTTTTATTTTTGGTTACAGCTTTCCAAAAATTAATCAAACTTGGAAAGGAGGAAGGATTTTTTTCATTTATTGTTTTTTTGTTCTGTAATCTTCTATTTTGGAAGATTAACAAATGAAGTAAGTTGATTTTATATTACTATGAAATAACAATAATATTAGTCAAGTACAGTCGATGGCTCTGCTTGGACCGTGATATTTCAATTCAGTGTAACTGACGGGATAGGCATTGCTGTATAATTCTGAAACTATTCAGTGATTGTTTATGAACCAGGTCTTATAAATATAACATTAATATGAATAATGAGTTAAAATCAGTGGCGGGCCATGTTTTTCACACCTGGACCTTCAGTAATAACTTTATGGCTTATTATCTATGTAAGATAGATCTTTTTATGCAGAAATGCAGTACAAAGAGCTGTTGCATCGCAGATAGATAGCTGGTGTAGCCACACATTAATAACCTCATGAAACTGCAATATTATTTAGGAAAATAAAATCCCACGCTTCCCACGTGAACTGACTATCCAATCAGAGAGCATGAACACGCTGACCTAACCTACACCTAATAGAGGGCCTTGGTGTCGCCATCTCAAAATCTGATTGGTTGAAGCAACAGTTTGAGTGACATTATTAAATGCCTCCCGGCTTCAGAAGGATCATTGAAATCCCAGGCAGATTATTTGACCCTGGCGACAAATTGACCGAAATGTGATTGGTGTATTTAGCTTTTAACACAATCGAGTAATAAGACCTGAGTCCAGTTCAGTGAGGGTTTACTGGCTGTATTTGGCTCAGCTTCTTACATGCACAGCATTCACTCTCAACTGTATTAATGCACAACTCCCCACAACATAAGCCACATCACCAAGAAGAAAATAGTTCCTTAGGACGTAACGTCTGGTTCAGAAAATATATTTCAGCAACCGGTGAACCCTCTGAAAGGAAACAGATCATTTGGATTCATTTAATAAGTGTTCATTATAATAATTATAATTCACATAATATCTGTGATTTGAATATAAGACCTTGAATGAGGGCCTTGAGTGAATGCCCTGACGGCCCGCCACTGGTTAAAATAAAGACTTTTGAGTGAAAGTGTGACACGGTTTATTCTCATCTCTCTGTATGATGCAGGAAGTCCTAAATATAATAATGAAGAAATTACACAAGGATCTTATGAATGCTTTCCAAAAAATTGAGGTTGATATCCGAGCCCTTCCTCTTGTAAGAAATTAAAAATCCACCACAAACATTCGGTCCACACACACAAACACGTAATACACACCCATACACACATAAACACACAGCACAACAATGAACATAAGCCACATCAACACGCAGATAATCGTTCCTTAGGACATAACAATTGGTTCAGAAAATATATTTCAGCAAGCGGGTCAACCGGTGACCGCTATGAAAGGAAACGGAGATCATTTAAATTCATTTAATAAGTGTTCATTATAATAATATAATTAACATAATATCTGTGATTTGAATATTAATAGGCCAGCAGAGAAGACATTGAATGAAGGCCTTGAGTGAAGAACTAAAGAAAATGCACAAGGAAATTAAGGAGCTTTTAGACAAAATACAGGCCGAAATCCCAGCCCTTTCTCAGGTAAGAAATTAAACATCCACCACAAACATTCGGTCCACACCACGTGGTCCGATGAATCAGACGATCAGAGCCTTGATGGCATGTTCAGTTGTAGATTTAAATCACACTGTCATTGTTCATTCAGAAAAAAAAAATAATTATAACTGTCTAATAAATTTAGTGATGGGGGGGGGGGGGGGGGTGACACTGGGTTTATTCACATCTCTCTGTATGATGCTGATAACAGAACGCCTGATAAAGGAGAACCAGGTAATGAAGAAGTCGCTAAAGCAATTAGAGACAGACATCAGAGCCCTTACTAAGGTAAAAAAAATCAGTAATAACATAAGGAGTAATGACACATGTTTGTAAACTGCAGGACGAGCAGGGATGTCATCAGAGGAGGATTTAGAGCAGCAGACCGGCCGAGAGCAGCACATACACACACATACACATACACCCACCCACACACAGCACAAGGATGAAGAAAGACACGAGGAGAGCGAGATCAGCAGTTCATCTCTAACATTAATAATATATGACACATGTCAAAATTGAATGTTAACCTGAAGGTCTATAAGCAGATATTACATTTAGATACATTTATAATCACACACTTTGTGTCTGTAATTGGAACGTTCCCTTCTCTATGCTTCCCTCTCTAAGTCCTAAGGGTGCTTCAGATACCGTGATGTAAAAGAACACCGACACGTTATAAACACTGATAAGTCCCCCCCCCCCCCACTCCTGCAGATCGGTCACAGATAAGCTTCATAAAAACAGTCAGAAGTCGGCGTTTCCGTTCCAAAAGAATTTAATGCGTTTTACTGAATAGACTGTAAAATATCAACCAATGAAAAATATGACGATAGCAACTCGCTGCTCTCCCTGAGAGCTCTGCCCCGAGTTCCGCTCCTCTGTCCATTTAAGTCCTTCAGGAGGGCATTGCGTGCTCCTTCTGTGCGCATGCGTCCCTCCAGACAAGTCGTTTTATTTTTCCCCCTCATGTGCACGTTCACCTGAACATCTCTTAACATCTGCCCCCTCTGGTCCTGCGCTTTCTGCCCCCCTCAGGTGTATGAATTTATGACATGTTCTTGTTGACAGTCCTATTATTCTCATCTCCCCGCTCATCCCACTCTTCCCTTTGCTCATTCAGCATTTTCTCTGTTCCTCGAGACTGCAGTTCAAAAGATGCACTGTCCGTTTCTTAAACACAAACTCAAAAAACAAAAAGTCAGACAAAAGATGGACGCTATCTTCACCGCCTTCAAGAACACCGTCTCCATTGTAAAAAATGTTAGTTGAGATTATATATATATATGGTTCAGCTTGGACTGTGATATTTCAATTACTGTAGAATTCTGAAACTATTTAGTGATTGTTTATGTACCAGGTCTTATTGATATAACATAATTAACATGAATAATGAGTTAAACTGAATACTTTTATATAAATGTTGGATTTTCATTAATGTTTTTTTATTTTAGGTTACAGCTTTCCAAAAATTTTATAAATTTGGAAAGGAAGAAGGTTTTTTTTTCATTCATTGTTTTTGTTCTGTAATATTTTATTTTGGAAGATTAATAAATGAAGTAAGTTGATTTTATATTACTATGAAATAACAATAATATTAGTCAAGTACAGTCGATGGCTCTGCTTGGACCGTGATATTTCAATTCAGTGTAACTGACGGTATGTATTCAAATATGTATACAAATACAATCGCGATCGGTCACAGATAAGCTTCATAAAAACAGTCAGAAGTCGGCGTTTCCGTTCCAAAAGTATTTAATGCGTTTTACTGAATAGACTGTAAAATATCAACCAATGAAAAATATGACGATAGCAACTCGCTGCTCTCCCTGAGAGCTCTGCCCCGAGTTCCGCTCCTCTGTCCATTTAAGTCCTTCAGGAGGGCGTCGCGTGCTCCTTCTGTGCGCATGCGCCCCTCCAGACAAGTCGTTTTATTTTTTCCCCCCTCATGTGCACGTTCACCTGAACATCTCTTAACATCTGCCCCCTCTGGTCCTGCGCTTTCTGCCCCCTCAGGTGTATGAATTTATGACATGTTCTTGTTGACAGTCCTATTATTCTCATCTCCCCGCTCATCCCACTCTTCCCGTTGCTCATTCAGCATTTTCTCTGTTCCTCGAGACTGCAGTTCAAAAGATGCACTGTCCGTTTCTTAAACACAAACTCGAAAAACAAAAAGGCAGAAACAACATGGGTGCGATACTGACCACATTCAGCGACATCTTCGCGATTGTAAAAAATGTTAGTTGAGATTATATATATATATATATGGTTCAGCTTGGACTGTGATATTTCAGTTACTGTAGAATTATGAAACTATTCAGTGATTGTTTATGTACCAGATCTTATTGATATAACATAATTAACATGAATAATGAGTTAAACTGAATACTTTTATATAAATGTTGGATTTTCATTAATGTTTTTTTTTTATTTATTTTAGGTTACAGCTTTCCAAAAAATTATACAATTTGGAAAGGAAGAAGGGTTTTTTTCGTTTATTGTTTTTTTAATATTTCAACTCAGAACAATAACAAATGAAGTAAGTTGATTTTATATTACTATGAAATAACAATAATATTAGTCAAGTACAGTCGATGGCTCTGCTTGGACCGTGATATTTCAGTTCAGTGTAACTGACGGGATAGGCATTGCTGTATAATTCTGAAACTATTCAGTGATTGTTTATGAACCAGGTCTTATAAATATAACATTATTAATATGAATAATGAGTTAAAATCAGTGGCAGGCAGTGTTTTTCACACCTGGGCCTTCAGTAATAACTTTATGGCTTATTATCTATGTAAGATAGATCTTTTTATGCAGAAATGCAGTACAAAGAGCTGTTACATCGCAGATAGATAGCTGGTGTAGCCACACATGAATAACCTCATGAAAATGCAATATTTAGGAAAATAAAATCCCACGCTTCCCTCAAAAATGTCGATTAATTTCTTTAAGAAGTTCTATTTTCTATTTCCCTCGAAGCTGATGATAAACATCAAGTCATATTTTTTTATGAGTCCAGTTCAGTGAGGGTTTACTGTCTGTATTTGGCTCAGCTTCTTACATGCACAGCATTCACTCTCAACTGTATTAATGCACAACTCCCCACGACATAAGCCACATCACCGAGAAGAAAATAGTTCCTTAGGACGTAACGATTGGTTCAGAAAATATATTTCAGCAAGCGGCGCAACCGGTGAACCCTCTGAAAGGAAACAGATCATTTGGATTCATTTAATAAGTGTTCATTATAATAATATAATTAACATAATATCTGTGATTTGAATATAAGACCTTGAATGAAGGCCTTGAGTGAATGCTCTGACGGCCCGCCACTGGTTAAAATAAAGACTTTTGAGTGAAAGTGTGACACGGTTTATTCTCATCTCTCTGTTTGATGCAGGAAACAAAACAATTGGAGCAGAAAATAAAAGACCAAAATAAGGAAATAGTTTTAATGAAGGCGGACATAAGAACTCTTAAACTGGTAAGAAATTAAAAATCCACTACACACATCCGATGAATCAGACGATCAGAGCCTTGATGGGATGTTCAGTTATAGATTTAAGTCACACTGTCATTGTTCATTCAGAATAAAAAAAATTATTATAATATTATTTTTTATAATCATAAAAATTATCATTTGTGTTATTAATTAAAACTGCGGAAGACTCCCCCCCCCCCCTCCCGTCAGCGCCACTGATATTAATGAGTTAAAACCAGTGGCGGGCCGTGTATTTCACATCTGGGCCTTCAGTAATAACTTTATGGCTATAAAAACTTATTATCTATGTAAGATATAAAACCATCTTATTATGCAGAAATGCAGTACAAAGAGCTGTTGCATCGTAGATAGATAGCTGGTGTAAACACACATTAATAACCTCAGAAAAAAGTTCTATTTTCTATTTCCCTCGAAGCTGATGATGAACGTCAAGTCATATTTTTTTAGTTTGCTGAAAATGTCCACTGTCAGAAGTGAACTGACTATCCAATCAGAGAGCATGAACACGCTGACCTAACCTACACCTAATAGAGGGCCTTGGTGTCGCCATCTCAAAATCTGATTGGTTGAAGCAACAGTTTGAGTGACATTATTAAATGCCTCCCGGCTTCAGAAGGATCATTGAAATCCCAGGCAGATTATTTGACCCTGGCGACAAATTGACTGAAATGTGATTGGTGTATTTAGCTTTTAACACAATCGAGTAATAAGACCTGAGTCCAGTTCAGTGAGGGTTTACTGGCTGTATTTGGCTCAGCTTCTTACATGCACAGCATTCACTCTCAACTGTATTAATGCACAACTCCCCAGAACATAAGCCACATCACCGAGAAGAAAATAGTTCCTTAGGACGTAACGTCTGGTTCAGAAAATATATTTCAGCAACCGGTGAACCCTCTGAAAGGAAACGGATCATTTGGATTCATTTAATAAGTGTTCATTATAATAATATAATTCACATAATATCTGTGATTTGAATATAAGACCTTGAATGAGGGCCTTGAGTGAATGCCCAGACGGCCCACCACTGGTTAAAATAAAGACTTTTGAGTGAAAGCGTGACACGGTTTATTCTCATCTCTCTGTATGATGCAGAAAACAGAACGGCTGGAAACCAAAATAAAAAGACAAAATACGGCAATGTTAAAAATGGAGGCGGACATCAGAAAGCTTAAAATTCACCACCCACATCCGATGACTCAGACGATTAGAGCCTTGATCTATTCAGTTATAGATTTAAGTCACACTGTCATTGTTCATTCTGAATTAAAAATTATATTACTTATTGTAATAATTATAATAATTTGTTATTAATTAAAACTGCAGAAGACTCTACTGCCCCATTGGCTACACCCCGTCACTAACGCCACCCCCTGCTGGCGCGGCCCGCTGAGAGTGACTGCTACAGGATTATCTACCACTAATTGTAAGTAAAACAGTCAGAGAGAAATAATTCTATGGCTTGAGAAAGCCATCTATTGTTACTCTTGATATTCTTCTTATTATTCTTAAGCACATTTCTGCGATCATTACAGCCCGAAACGCTCAACATGGACTCCGTTCGGTGCAGGGATATCAGAGGAGACTCAGCGGCCGCTAAATGTAAGTAAATCAGTCCGAGAGAAATAATCTAACATTAATGCACAAAGTTATAATTTGTCTATTATAACATGTTGCATGCATGCAACTTATGATGGCAGTGGAACCAGCAGACCTGCCGAGAGCAGCACATGTACAACACAAGTGTGAAGGGACACGAGGAGACTTATGATCTACATTATCTAAAAAAATAAAATACAAATTTTTGACCCGTCAAACGGTTCCACCGATGGCCAAACTGAACCCACTGCCCTTTGCGCCTCACCCTTTCACTTTTGAATCATACTCCTTGACCTTTGTGCCCGATTCACTTATCCTTGAGACGGTCCCTCTTATTTTCTTATAATTTTTTTTATATTATTATTATTATAAATGGTAGTTTGGTTATTAAAGTGTTTCAGGTGTTGTAAATAGTCTCACTGTCTATATATCTATATATAATACACATACACACACCATTAAACCCAGCATCTCACCATGTATACATATCAATAATATATGGACTTTAACATCACTTAACAGCTCTCTCATATCTTAGATATATTGACCATTACTGAACATAATGTTAAATATTCTGACCACTTTTGTACATATCTGTGCAATAAGTAACATATTTTCATAGTCTGTACATGTTCACAGCTTGTATATCATATTTAGATCTGCTAATAGTGTGTACATGTTCATAGCTTGTATATTTCTTATTTATATCTGCTCAAAGTCTGTACATGCTCATAGCTGTATATTACACATTTATAATCTGTACATGTATATATGTTTATATATCTGCTAAAGCACTCCTGGATGGATGCAAACTGCATTTTCTTGTTTATAATGAGCAATGACAATAAAGTTGAATTCTATTCTATGTATCATTATGGAAACAGTTTAGGGAAGGTCCAGCAAGATTGTGAGCCAGTGTACAAAGACATGGATGGGTGTAAATGAACTTGACTGACCCACACAGATTCTTGACCGGGACCGGCGCAAACACTGGGAGCCAGGTCCTCCAATCCAACATCGGTGCCTGACCACAAAATCTTTTTCTTTTTTGGATGGGTGAAATTTAGCGATGGAGCCAAGAAAACTGCAAAACCGGTGAAGTCTGAAATGAAAGGAACAAACAAGCAACCTATTACTCACTCAGTTGACACTGTCATACTATTGTACATTCCCAATAAGTTTTCCAACAACGCCCCCCCCCCCACCGTACATATACATACGGTAGTCTAAAACATCCATTTCTATTCTGTAAAATACAGGATCTACTTTTTAAAAGTACAAAACCAAACCTCGATTGACTTCAAGACATTATTAAAGAGAACCGTACACGGTTCAAACAATTGACTAGCAATAATATTTCAACCAGCATATAAATGACAAAGAATTTAATCTAAAGTGTTTGAAACTGTCAATAGAACACCTTGCACTGGGTTAACGATGCAAACTTCTAGCACCTATTGTTCTCCATTCAGTTTTTGGAACACCACTTGCTGATGACTTACCCAGGGGTCCCATCAGGAGACCTTTTGGAGCAGACCAAGGGTGGGAGCCACGTGCCTCCAACGTCCGTAGTTCCTGTTGGGCTGACCTGGTTCCAACCAGCAGCTGATGAATGACCCCGGGGAAATTAGATGCCCATTGGTGAAGCTCGAAAGCTCCCACAGCCGAGTGGACCTGCAGTCGATCAGGCAGACGTTTGGCTTTTTAAACTGTAGGAAAGTTTAATGCCGTTATCAACATAAAACGAGCGTGAGAAGTCTGTAAAACTGCTGACGTGTCGTCTGGAATGAGACGAACAACCAACTTTACAGATGTTATAATACAGTGGTACGTTCAAAATGAATTAATTACCCAACAGCGCCCCCCAATGGCTACACATACAATAATTCCCACCCGTTACTTTACACGAGACAATAAAACGTCTATTAACAATCCAACACGAAGTTAAAGACTAGATAAACTTTGTAAAAGCAAACAACTAAACCTTATAGATTTTAAGCTGCTTTAACAAAATGTCAAAGGGAAGATCTGACATCAGCGCAGGTTGCCACGCCCCCATTATATACACTTTACATCTCCACAGCAGCAAATTTTTTTTTAGAGCATTCAATTCACCTTGAAACCGTGTTTTTAACCCACGCGGACACGGGGAGAACATGCAAAACTCCAACCACTTACGAACCTGCGCTGAGGAGAACGTGCCGCCCACAATGACGTTTACAGTAAATTGATGATACAACAGCGCCCCCAATGGATACACAGAGAACAACAACTCATCCGTTACTCTACACGAGACTCTAAAGGCTCATTTATGCTCAACGTTAAATACGGAGACGGATACGGACGGAGCGTTTTGTCCGTACTCTGCGTTCATTTCGTACGTAATTTGCACGTTTTCTGAAAGCTTGCGGATGCGGACAGGACGGAGCAATACCACTGGAAACCGTGGGGGCAGTGCATGATGCGACCACTTCCATATGTACACGAAGGAGAAGAAAAACATGGTGGAACTTTTTGGAGACCGGTTATACGAGTGTGTGCGCAGTTTTAATCATTTATATGATGTTACTTCACCGGGGCTCAGGGACAAACAGTTGTTACAAAGCAAAGCAAGTTATCGAATGCCCTGCAGACATCCCAAAGTATTGGAAATGACGATCGTCATCGATTTCCCTCATTGGGCGGACAAGTGAATAAAATTCTCCATCCAAATGTCGCGACCTGTTCAGTGGCCTCACAGAACACCGCCTCTAGAACGCTGCCTTTTCTGTCGTTTTTGCAGTTTGTACAAAATCAGAAGTTCCTCCGCCGTCGCCATGTTTGATTTTTACTCTAAACTGCCCTCTAATGGATGTAGTGTTCAACAACCATATCAACGGAGCTGACGCAAGGAAGTATGTGGGCAGTAACTATTATAACGCATGAAACGCACGCACACATTTTCGTACGCAGAGGAAAACGCCCTTTAACAATCCAACACGAAGCTAAAGACAAGATCTACTTTGTAAAAGTACACAACTAAACCTTATAGATTTTAAGCTGCTTCAAGAAAATATTAAAGAGAAGATCACAGGGTTCAAACAACTGGCGGCAATCTCTCAACCGGGACACAAGTGACCTAGAATTTAATGTAAAGTGTTCAAAATAATCCAAGAACAACTTGCACTGGGTTAAAGACAAACTTCGCACAAAAAGAGGGTTAAACTCACATTTTTAACGAACGTTTTTTTCCCCTCGCTCTGATCTGACGTCAGCGCAGGTTGCCCCATTATATACACTTTACATCTCTACAGCAGCAAAACAAGTTTTTTTTAGAGCATTCAATTCACCTTGAAAACGTGTCTTTGAACCCACGCGGACACGAGGAGAACATGCAAAACTCCGACCAGTTATGAACCTGGATCTCCTGCGCTGAGGAGAACGTCCCGCCGACAATGACGTTCACAGTAAATTGATGATCCAACAGCGCCCCCAATGGATAGACATAGAATAACAATTCTCATCCGTTACTGTACACGAGACTCTAAAACGTTCATTAACAATCCAACACGAAGCTAAAAAACAAGATATACTTTTGTAAAAGTACACAACTAAATCTTAATGACTTTAAGACATTATTAAGAGACGATAGCAGGGTTTTAAACAACTGACTATTCCTCAACTGAGGCAATTCCTCGATCGGGATCTAAGTGACAGTGATATAATCGAATGTAAAATGTTTGAAACAGTCCGACAACTTACATTCGGGTCAAAGACGCAAACTTCGCACTCAAAAGGCTTAAATTTGCAGAATCACCGAATAACAGAGCAACAGGAGCCTCCGCCGTCGCGCGCTGGCTCCCTTATATTCTCACGCCACACGGCACGCCGGGAAACCCCGTAGGAACCATCCCCATTGGCGGGGCAACCTGCCAGCCCGCGCTTTGGGAATCCTGGCAACCTGCCAACTCGCGCTTTTCCCGCCACTTTTCCCGCCACTTTTAGTTTTCCCGCCTTGCGTTGCACCGCGGGGTATATAAGGAGCGCATCTCCTCAATTGCGCCTCCTCTCTGTTCTGCTGCTTATGGAGACGCTGTGATGAAGCGTGGGCTGTTCGATATGGCGGCCCGTGGTGTGATGCCGTCTTCATCACAATTTATTTATACAATATTTAAAAGGAGGCTGCATAAAGTAAGTTGATATTACATTACTATGAAATAACAATAATATTAGTACAGTCGCTGTACAGTTAGGTGGTTAAGTAAGTGGTTAAGATAAGATTATTGTCATAGATATTGTCACAGATATTACCTTTTATTGTCATTGCACATGTACAACGAAATTTGAGCTGCAATCTTAGGTGAAATAAAAGAATAAGAAGTTTAAAAATTTAAAAAGAAATTAATTATATATATATATATATATATATATATATATATATATATATATATATATATTCATTAATTCCTTATCTCCCGCTTTATCCTCTATTAGGGTCGCGGTGGGGTTCCCCATGCCCATCCAGGGGAGAACGTCTCGGGCGCTGGGCACACGCTCACTCACACAGACACACTCTATATGGGGCAATTTGGAGAATTCAATTGACTTGATCCATGTTTTTGGACTGTGGGAGGAAACCGGAGAACCCGGAGGAAACCCACACAGACACGGGGAGAGCATGGAAACTCCACCCAGAAGGGGATTCGCACCGGGATTTCCTAGCGCTGAGAGGCGAACGTGCTAACCACTAAGCCACCGTGCTGCCCCTATATATATTACATATATATAAAATTTAAAAAGATTAAATATTTAAATCTGTTGCTGTAATATTGAGTTAAATTAAATACTTTTGATTATCAAATATGTTTCCCACCACTTTAGATTCCAGAACCGGAGCTGGTTATACTTCAGTTTATTTATTTCTTTATTTTATTTTGTTATTTTATTATTAACTGTGGCCAGAATAGTTTTATCACGACCACCGCCTGCCAGTGCCCCCGCCAGGGCCACCTTCACTGCCTACCGCCGCAAAACAGTCAGAGCATTGCATTTTATTAAGGCTATTGTAGGATTTTTAGATTTTAAACTCTGACCTTCTCTTGACTCTCCTCTATAGGATCTGAGTGCAGATAGGTCACCCCTGCTTTAATAGGCTCCATATTATCATTTTAACAAAAAAACTATGGAACCCACGAACGAAATCTCTCGTAATTTTAATTTTGCACGAAGTAAGTTGTGATTATCTTATTGATATAACATTAACATGAATGAGTTAAACTGAATACTTTTATATAAATGTTGGATTTTCATTAATGTTTTTTTTTTTTTTTTTTTTTTTTTTTTAGGTTACAGCTTTCCAAAAAAAAAATTTAATTTGGAAAAGAAGAAGGTTTTTTTTCATTCATTGTTTTTTTTTGTAATATTTTATTTTGGAACAATAATAAATGAAGAAAGTTGATTTTATGTTACTATGAAATAACAATAATATTAGTCAAGTACAGTCGATGGCTCTGCTTGGACCGTGATATTTCAATTCAGTGTAACTGACGGGATAGGCATTGCTGCGCGATCTACACCATCTTCAGGTACACAGTCGCTATTGTAAAAAATGTTAGTTGAGATTATATATATATATATATATGGTTCAGCTTGGACTGTAATATTTCAATTACTGTAGAATTATGAAACTATTCAGTGATTGTTTATGTACAAGGTCTTATTGATATAACATAATTAACATGAATAATGAGTTAAACTGAATACTTTTATATAAATGTTGGATTTTCATTAATGTTTTTTTGTTTTTTATTTTAGGTTACAGCTTTCCAAAAATTAGTCAAATTTGGAAAGGAAGAAGGATTCTTTTCATTTATTGTTTTTTGTTTTGTAATATTTTATTTAGGAACAATAATAAATGAAGTAAGTTGATTTTATATTACTATGAAATAACAATAATATTAGTCAAGTACAGTCGATGGCTCTGCTTGGACCGTGATATTTCAATTCAGTGTAACTGACGGGATAGGCATTGCTGTATAATTCTGAAACTATTCAGTGATTGTTTATGAACCAGGTCTTATAAATATAACATTATTAATATGAATAATGAGTTAAAATCAGTGGCGGGCCGTGTTTTTCACACCTGGGCCTTCAGTAATAACTTTATGGCTTATTATCTATGTAAGATAGATCTTTTTATGCAGTACAAAGAGCTGTTGCATCGCAGATAGATAGCTGGTGTAGCCACACAAGAATAACCTCATGAAAATGCAATATTATTTAGGAAAATAAAATCCCACGCTTCCCTCAAAAATGTCGATTAATTTCGTTAAGAAGTTCTATTTTCTATTTCTCTCGAAGCTGAAAATGAACTTGATGAACGTCAAGTCATATTTCTGGCATAAGTTTAGTCCGCTGTCAGAAGTGAACTCGTGCACGTTCAACTGAACATCTCTTAACATCTGCCCCCTCTGGTCCTGCTTTCTGCCCCCCTCAGGTATATGAATTTATGACATGTTCTTGTTGACAGTCCTATTATTCTCATCTCCCCGCTCATTCCACTCTTCCCTTTGCTCATTCAGCATTTTCTCTGTTCCTCGAGACTGCAGTTCAAAAGATGCACTGTCCGTTTCTTAAACACAAACTCAGACGAAAAGTCAGACACAAGATGGACGCGATACTTACCACATTCAAGGACACGTCGCCATTGTGAAAAATGTTAGTTGAGACAGGAAACAAAACGGCTGGATTCAAAAATAAAAAATCAAGAGAATGAAATTTTAACCATGACGGCGGACATCAAAGAACTTTATAGGGTAAGAAATTAAAAATCCACTACACACATCCGATGAATCAGACGATCAGAGCCTTGATGGGATGTTCAGTTATAGATTTAAATCACACTGTCATTGTTCATTCAGAATAAAAAAAATTATATTATTTTTTATAATTATAATAATCATTTGTGTTATTAATTAAAACTGCAGAAGACTCCGCCCCCCCATATTCTTGTTGACGGTCCTATTCTCATCTCCCCGCTCATCCCACTCTTCCCTTTGCTCATTCAGCATTTTCTCTGTTCCTCGAGACTGCAGTTCAAAAGATGCACGCTGTCCATTTTTTAAACACAAACTCAGACGAAAAGTCAGAAACATGGACGCGATACTTAACACATTCAAGGACACCGTCGCCATTGTGAAAAATGTTAGTTGAGATTATATATATATATATATATATATATATATATATATATATATATATATATATATATATATGGTTCAGCTTGGACTGTGATATTTCAATTACTGTAGAATTCTGAAACTATTCAGTGATTGTTTATGTACCAGGTCTTATTGATATAACATAATTAACATGAATAATGAGTTAAACTGAATACTTTTATATAAATGTTGGATTTTCATTAATGTTTTTTTATTTTAGGTTACAGCTTTCCAAAAAATTATAAAATTTAGAAAGGAGGAAGGATTTTTTTCATTTATTGTTTTTTTTGTTCTGTAATCTTCTATTTTGGAAGATTAACAAATGAAGTTAGTTGATTTTATATTACTATGAAATAACAATAATATTAGTCAAGTACAGTCGATGGCTCTGCTTGGACCGTGATATTTCAATTCAGTGTAACTGACGGGATAGGCATTGCTGTATAATTCTGAAACTATTCAGTGATTGTTTATGAACCAGGTCTTATAAATATAACATTATTAATATGAATAATGAGTTAAAATCAGTGGTGGGCCGTGTTTTTCACACCTGGGCCTTCAGTAATAACTTTATGGCTTATTATCTATGTAAGATAGATCTTTTTATGCAGAAATGCAGTACAAAGAGCTGTTGCATCGCAGATAGATAGCTGGTGTAGCCACACAAGAATAACCTCATGAAAATGCAATATTATTTAGGAAAATAAAATCCCACGCTTCCCTCAAAAATGTCAATTAATTTCGTTAAGAAGTTCTATTTTCTATTTCCCTCGAAGCTGATGATGAACGTCAAGTCATATTTTTTTAGTTTGCTGAAATGTCCGCTGTCAGAAGTGAACTGACTATCCAATCAGAGAGCATGAACACGCTGACCTAACGTAACGTATCGAGCTCTGTGGTAAGCTATATATATATAAAAATCTATTTAAGCTTTTTTTTTAAAAAAAATCTTAAATCTTTTTTTTCTTAAATTAAATGGTTTTTTTATTTTAAATCTGTTGCTATACAGTCTGCGTGTCAGGGTTGGGAGTGCCAGGCCACTCCCCCGTTTTATTTTCGGTGTTTTTTTTTTCCCCATTCTGGGTTCCCGTAGGTAGGGCCCATCCCCTTGAGCTATGATTGGGTCCTACCTGATCACATGTGGCCTGCTGACTACACTTAAAGCGCACATGCGCCCTGAGTCAGCAGGCCAGCATTGTATTTGTATGTATACAAATACAATCGCGATCGGTCACAGTTAAGCTTCATAAAAACAGTCAGAAGTCGGCGTTTCCGTTCCAAAAGTATTTAATGCGTTTTACTGAATAGACTGTAAAATATCAACCAATGAAAAATATGACGATAGCAACTCGCTGCTCTCCCTGAGAGCTCTGCCCCGAGTTCCGCTCCTCTGTCCATTTAAGTCCTTCAGGAGGGCGTCGCGTGCTCCTTCTGTGCGCATGCGTCCCTCCAGACAAGTCGTTTTATTTTTCCCCCCTCATGTGCACGTTCACCTGAACATCTCTTAACATCTGCCCCCTCTGGTCCTGCGCTTTCTGCCCCCTCAGGTGTATGAATTTATGACATGTTCTTGTTGACGGTCCTATTATTCTCATCTCCCCGCTCATTCCACTCTTCCCTTTGCTCATTCAGCATTTTCTCTGTTCCTCGAGACTGCAGTTCAAAAGATGCACTGTCCGTTTCTTAAACACAAACTCGAAAAACAAAAAGGCAGAAACAACATGGGTGCGATACTGACCACATTCAGCGACATCTTCGCGATTGTAAAAAATGTTAGTTGAGATTATATATATATATATATATGGTTCAGCTTGGACTGTGATATTTCAGTTACTGTAGAATTATGAAACTATTCAGTGATTGTTTATGTACCAGGTCTTATTGATATAACATAATTAACATGAATAATGAGTTAAACTGAATACTTTTATATAAATGTTGGATTTTCATTAATGTTTTTTTATTTTAGGTTACAGCTTTCCAAAAAATTATACAATTTGGAAAGGAAGAAGGGTTTTTTTCGTTTATTGTTTTTTTAATATTTCAACTCAGAACAATAACAAATGAAGTAAGTTGATTTTATATTACTATGAAATAACAATAATATTAGTCAAGTACAGTCAATGGCTCTGCTTGGACCGTGATATTTCAATTCAGTGTAACTGACGGGATAGGCATTGCTGTATAATTCTGAAACTATTCAGTGATTGTTTATGAACCAGGTGTTATAAATATAACATTATTAATATGAATAATGAGTTAAAATCAGTGGCGGGCCGTGTATTTCACACCTGGGCCTTCAGTAATAACTTTATGGCTTATTATCTATGTAAGATAGATCTTTTTATGCAGAAACGCAGTACAAAGAGCTGTTGCATCGCAGATAGATAGCTGGTGTAGCCACACAAGAATAACCTCATGAAAATGCAATATTATTTAGGAAAATAAAATCCCACGCTTCCCTCAAAAATGTCGATTAATTTCGTTAAGAAGTTCTATTTTCTATTTCCCTCGAAGCTGATGATGAACGTCAAGTCATATTTTTTTAGTTTGCTGAAAATGTCCGCTGTCAGAAGTGAACTGACTATCCAATCAGAGAGCATTAACACTCAGACCTAACGTAACGTATCGAGGTAACCATTGGTTCAGAAAATATATTTCAGCAAGCGGCGCAACCGGTGCACCCTCTGAAAGGAAACAGATCATTTGGATTCATTTAATAAGTGTTCATTATAATATAATTAACATAATATCTGCGATTTGAATATAAGACCTTGAATGAAGGCCTTGAGTGAATGCCCTGACGGCCCGCCACTGGTTAAAATAAAGACTTTTGAGTGAAAGTGTGACACGGTTTATTCTCATCTCTCTGTATGATGCAGGAAACAGAACGGCTGGAAACCAAAATAAAAGACCAAAATAAGGAAATACTTATAATGAAGGCGGACATAAGAACTCTTAAACTGGTAAGAAATTAAAAATCCACTACACACATCCGATGAATCAGACGATCAGAGCCTTGATGGGATGTTCAGTTTTAGATTTAATTCACACTGTCATTGTTCATTCATTCATTCATTCATTCATTCATTATCTCCCGCTTTATCCTCTATCAGGGTTGCGGTGGGGCTCCCCATGCCCATCCAGGGGAGAACATCTCGGGCGCTGGGCAGACAGACCCAGGACAGGGCGCCAATCCATCGCTGGGCACATACTCACACAGTCACACTCTATATGGGGCAATTTGGAGAACTCAATTGACTTGATCCATGTTTTTGGACTGTGGGAGGAAACCGGAGGAAACCCACGCGGACACGGGGAGAACATGGAAACTCCACCCAGATAGGGATTCGACCCGGGAACCCCTAGCGCTGAGAGGCGAACGTGCTAACCACTACGCCACCGTGCCGCCTGTCATTGTTCATTCAGAACCAAAAAATTATTATATTATTTTTTATAATTATAAAAATTATCATTTGTGTTATTAATTAAAACTGCGGAAGACTCCCCCCCCCCCCACCCCCGCCCCGTCAGCGCCACTGATATTAATGAGTTAAAACCAGTGGCGGGCCGTGTATTTCACATCTGGGCCTTCAGTAATAACTTTATGGCTATAAAAACTTATTATCTATGTAAGATATAAAACCATCTTTTTATGCAGAAATGCAGTACAAAGAGCTGTTGCATCGCAGATAGATAGCTGGTGTAGCCACACATGAATAACCTCAGAAAACTGCAATATTATTTAAGAAAATAAAATCCCACATTTCCCTCAAAAATGTCCATTAATTTCGTTAAGAAGTTCTATTTTCTATTTCCCTGAAGCTGATGATGAACGTCAAGTCATATTTTTTATGAGTCCAGTTCAGTGAGGGTTTACTGGCTGTATTTGGCTCAGCTTCTTTTAGGTTGCACTCTCAACTGTATTAATGCACAACTCCCCAGAACATAAGCCACATCCGAGAAGAAAATAGTTCCTTAGGACGTAACGATTTATTTTTCAGAAAATAATTTCAGCAAGCGGCGCAAACCGTTGAATTATCTGAATGAAAACAGATCATTTGGATTCATTTAATAAGTGTTCATTATAATGATATTTAATTCAGTGTAACTATCTGTGATTGAATATAAGACCTTGAATGAAGGCCTTGAGTGAATGCCCTGACGGCCCGCCACTGGTCTTAAATAAATGACTTTTGAGTGAAAGTGGACAGGCCGTTATTTCATCTCTCTGGGCCTTGATGCAAAACAAAATGGCTGGAAAAACTAATTGAATATCAAAATTCAGCTTCAGAAATGGGGGCAGACATCAAGCGCTTCTGGTAAGAAATTAAAAATCCACTACCACATCCGATGCATCAGACAATCAGAGCCTGATGGGATGTTTCAGTTATAGATTTAATTCACACTGTCATTGTGACTTCATTCAGAATTAAAAAAACCTAATTATAATATTGAGGTAATCATTGGTTCAGAAAATATAAAACAGCAGAAGCCGCAACACGGTGAACCGCCCCCATCAAACAGATCATTTGGATTCATTTAATAAGTGTTCATTATAACCCCCTGCCAACATAATATCCGGCGATTTGAAGCCGCAGACTGTGAATGAGGGCCTTGAGTGAAGCCCTAAAACGGCCCGCCACTGGTTAAAATAAAGATTTTATGGTGAAAAATTGATCTATTGTTTATTCTCGATCTCTCTTCTTATTATTATTAGGATTAAAGAACATTGGACTGCAATCATTACAGTCTGAACCGCTCAAATACTCCGTTGAACACTGTTGTGGGCGGACATCAGAGCGCATTCATCCACTCAAAAATCCACTACACACATCCGATGCATCAGACATCAGAGCCTTGATCCATCCATATATCAGTTATAGATTTAATTCACATGTCATTTTGCTCATCAGATGAAAAAATAATTGTAATAATTATCATTGGTGTCTGCGATTAATTAAAATGAAGAGAGTTTGAATCCGTACGCATTTCCACGCTGTCCTTTGTCATGTAGTTCCGCGGAGCTAGTCACCACCTCCAGCCCCCAGGCGGTGCAGGTGCCGCTCTGAAAAACCTCTTCAGATGCTTTACTGAGAGCTGAAAAACCAAACACATTAAAGCTGAACTTTAACTGTCTGAGTATAAACCATACATCTCAAAATCATCAATGGCAGGTATATAACTTCAGTATATAATCCTTAGGTAGAATTCAACATCACTCACTTTATTCACTTCTTTGATCTCTTGAATCTTCTTCAGTCGACTCTGAATCATCTGCTTCACCTGTGTTTGTGTCGACCTCAGATCATTCTGTGGTTAAAATAAAGATTAATTATTTGCCTTATATGTGTTAATTTATACATGTTGTATATGTAAAAATATTTAATATATTATTTAAATAATACATTTATATAAAACCATGTAAAATAATGAACATGTTCATCAGAATTTACTGTTGTCATTGATGCATCTTATAGTTTTTCATAATTTTATAGATTATAATTCAAAGACTCTGACCTTCTTCACTTGACTCTCCTCCTCTATAGGAACTTGTTGATGTTCCTGTTCTGCTCCACCAGCCACGCATGAATTTATTTTATATATTTTTTTATTATTTTTTTGTGTTTTGTTAAATAAAATCCTGTTCAGATCTGTGGTAAGCTATATGTCATGCCGGTCCACCTGGGATTTAAAGCGGCTGCGCAAATACAGCGCAGAGCCGCGGCGCTCTAACGCGCAGAAGGGAGCCAGGCACGCAGGTAGAAACAAAAGGGAATATTTATTTAAGGTGCTCAAAACACCAAACACACAGGTAAAAAGGACACGTGTAACAAGGATTACGCGCACGGAAGAAGATAATGAATGAAAAAGGACACCCCGGAACTAAATATCATCAATATCCCGACACGTTAAAAACCACCCAAATAAACCACGAAGCTAATTAACTTAAACACCCACACGAGACAGCTAATTGAAATAAAACAGATTTTACAACAAACACAGAACCCACAAACAGACCAAACACTGGATTTCCTGGACGGGCAGCTCGGACCCTTGACTTCGGTCTGGTTCTCCACTCGGCCGGACCTCGGAGGGCACACTGCTGGCTGGACCTGACGTGCACGCACGCAGGAGGACTTCGGCGTCACGCACGCTGGGCGGACCTCTGCCCGGCGCCTCGGGCTCTCCACCCTGCACACAGTAAACATAAACCCCCGCCGCAACGCCCCAAACACATAGACACAAACATGTCGGACATGGTGACGACAGTCTTTTGATGGTCACACGAAATAGTGCAGGACGGGTGACACATGCATGCAGAACATTTTGGGTGGAGCTACGAAACTTCTCCCTATCAGGATCAGTGTTGAGTGGGTGTGTAAGTGCGTGCAGACCTGTATGAAACCAGTGTGTGTGTGTGCTGAAATGTGTTGTGTGTGTGTGTGTGTGTTAGTCTCTAGTGGAGTTCAGAGACGGTGGCTTAGTGGTTTAAGACGTTCGCCTCTCAGCACTAAGGATTCCCGGTTCGAATCCCCATCTGGGTGGACGTTTCCATGTCCTCCCCGTGTCCGCGTGGGTTTCCTCGGGTGACTCACGGTTTCCACCCACAGTCCAAAAACATGGATCAAGTCAATTGAGTTCTCCAAATTGCCCCCATATAGAGAGTGTGTGTGTGTGTGTGTGTGTGTGTGTGTAAGCACAAATGTGAAATATGATGTTACTATGACATAATAATACTAGTTAAGTACAATCGATGGTACAATCGATGGTGTTGTTTGGACTGTGGTATTTCAATCCGATAGACATTACTGTAGAATTCTGAAACAACTCAGTGATTGTTTATGAACCAGGTCTTATTAATATAACATTAATAATGAGTTAAAATCAGTGGCGGGACGTGTATTTCACACCTGGACCTTCAGTAATAACTTCATGGCTATAAAAACATTTTTTTTAAATTAAAAATTATTTCTTGCATCGCAGATAGATAGCTGGTGTAGCCACCACACATTAAAAAAAACACCAACAATAACCTCAGAAAACTGCAATATTATTTAAAAATCCCACGCTTCCCTCAAAAATGTCGATTAATTTCGTTAAGAAGTTCTATTTTCTATTTCCCTTGAAGCTGATGATGAACGTCAAGTCATATTTTTTTATGAGTCCAGTTCAGTGAGGGTTTACTGGCTGTATTTGGCTCAGCTTCTTACATGCGCAGCATTCACTCTCAACTGTATTAATGCACAACTCCCCAGAACATAAGCCACATCACCGAGAAGAAAATAGTTCCTTAGGATGTAACGATTGGTTCAGAAAATATATTTCAGCAAGCGGCGCAACCGGTGAACCCTCTGAAAGGAAACAGATCATTTGGATTCATTTAATAAGTGTTCATTATAATAATTATAATTAACATAATATCTGTGATTTGAATATAAGACCTTGAATGAAGGCCTTGAGTGAATGCCCTGACGGCCCGCCACTGGTTAAAATAAAGACTTTTGAGTGAAAGTGTGACACGGTTTATTCTCATCTCTCTGTATGATGCAGAAAACAGAACGGCTGGAACGGAAAATAGAAATACAAAATACAGAATTATTAGAAATGGAGGCGGACATAAGAACTCTTAAACTGGTAAGAAATTAAAAATCCACTACACACATCCGATGAATCAGACGATCAGAGCCTTGATGGGATGTTCAGTTATAGATTTAAGTCACACTGTCATTGTTCATTCAGAATAAAAAAAATATTATAATATTATTTTTATAATTATAATAATTATCATTTGTGTTATTAATTAAAACTGCGGAAGACTCCCCCCCCCCCCCCCCCCCCCGTCAGCGCCACTGATATTAATGAGTTAAAACCAGTGGCGGGCCGTGTATTTCACATCTGGGCCTTCAGTAATAACTTTATGGCTATAAAAACTTATTATCTATGTAAGATATAAAACCATCTTATTATGCAGAAATGCAGTACAAAGAGCTGTTGCATCGTAGATAGATAGCTGGTGTAAACACACATGAATAACCTCAGAAAAAAGTTCTATTTTCTATTTCCCTCGAAGCTGATGATGAACATCAAGTCATATTTTTTTAGTTTGCTGAAATGTCCGCTGTCAGAAGTGAACTGACTATCCAATCAGAGAGCATGAACACGCTGACCTAACCTACACCTAATAGAGGGCCTTGGTGTCGCCATCTCAAAATCTGATTGGTTGAAGCAACAGTTTGAGTGACATTATTAAATGCCTCCCGGCTTCAGAAGGATCATTGAAATCCCAGGCAGATTATTTGACCCTGGCGACAAATTGACTGAAATGTGATTGGTGTATTTAGCTTTTAACACAATCGAGTAATAAGACCTGAGTCCAGTTCAGTGAGGGTTTACTGGCTGTATTTGGCTCAGCTTCTTACATGCACAGCATTCACTCTCAACTGTATTAATGCACAACTCCCCAGAACATAAGCCACATCACCGAGAAGAAAATAGTTCCTTAGGACGTAACGTCTGGTTCAGAAAATATATTTCAGCAACCGGTGAACCCTCTGAAAGGAAACAGATCATTTGGATTCATTTAATAAGTGTTCATTATAATAATTATAATTCACATAACATCTGTGATTTGAATATAAGACCTTGAATGAAGGCCTTGAGTGAATGCCCTGACGGCCCGCCACTGGTTAAAATAAAGACTTTTGAGTGAAAGTGTGACACGGTTTATTCTCATCTCTCTGTATGATGCAGAAAACAGAACGGCTGGAACGGAAAATAGAAATACAAAATACAGAATTATTAGAAATGGAGGCGGACATAAGAACTCTTAAACTGGTAAGAAATTAAAAATCCACTACACACATCCGATGAATCAGACGATCAGAGCCTTGATGGGATGTTCAGTTATAGATTTAAGTCACACTGTCTTTGTTCATTCAGAATAAAAAAAATATTATAATATTATTTTTATAATTATAATAATTATCATTTGTGTTATTAATTAAAACTGCGGAAGACTCCCCCCCCCTCCCGTCAGCGCCACTGATATTAATGAGTTAAAATCAGTGGCGTGCCGTGTAATTCACATCTGGGCCTTCAGTAATAACTTTATGGCTATAAAAACTTATTATCTATGTAAGATTGTTACGAATTGTCCGTTCTCCCCCGGAAGAAGGGCGGCTAACGCGGAGATGTAGCGTTCAGCCGCTCGCGCCTTGTGAGCGCTCCCGGGTACCGACCACGCGGAGAAAAATGCATGCGTCGGTCCACGGCGAACGCTCCCACGGTATACGACCCACGCGGGGAAGGTGCGCAGCGCCGTACCGTGGTTGAACGCGGAAGGAGAGTCCAAAACACTGGGATAAAAGCCAAAATGTAAATTTAATAAAAGTTGGTGATGGGACACCAACAGAAAGGGGGAACAAACAAACAAAGTAACGAAGGGCATAATACCACAAACAAAGACGTGCGCAAAAGAGATGGAAAACTTAGAATAAATACAAAAGGAACTAAACATGTGAACAAAACAAACCAATCACCCAACAGAAACAATTAAGGACACAAACGAGGGACAGGTGCAATAGGCACCTGTGACAAAGATATAAAACCATCTTATTATGCAGAAATGCAGTACAAAGAGCTGTTGCATCGTAGATAGATAGCTGGTGTAAACACACATGAATAACCTCAGAAAAAAGTTCTATTTTCTATTTCCCTCGAAGCTGATGATGAACATCAAGTCATATTTTTTTAGTTTGCTGAAATGTCCGCTGTCAGAAGTGAACTGACTATCCAATCAGAGAGCATGAACACGCTGACCTAACCTACACCTAATAGAGGGCCTTGGTGTCGCCATCTCAAAATCTGATTGGTTGAAGCAACAGTTTGAGTGACATTATTAAATGCCTCCCGGCTTCAGAAGGATCATTGAAATCCCAGGCAGATTATTTGACCCTGGCGACAAATTGACTGAAATGTGATTGGTGTATTTAGCTTTTAACACAATCGAGTAATAAGACCTGAGTCCAGTTCAGTGAGGGTTTACTGGCTGTATTTGGCTCAGCTTCTTACATGCACAGCATTCACTCTCAACTGTATTAATGCACAACTCCCCAGAACATAAGCCACATCACCGAGAAGAAAATAGTTCCTTAGGACGTAACGTCTGGTTCAGAAAATATATTTCAGCAAGCGGTGATCCCTCTGAAAGGAAACAGATCATTTGGATTCATTTAATAAGTGTTCATTAAGGGCGGCACGGTGGCTTAGTGGTTTAGCACGTTCGCCTCTCAACACTATGGATTCCAGGTTCGAATCCCCATCTGGGAGGAGTTTGCATGTTCTCCCCGTGTCCGCGTGGGTTTCCTCCGGGTTCTCCCGTTTTCTTCCCACAGTCCAAAAACATGGATCAAGTCAATTGAGTTCTCCAAATTGCCCCATATAGAGTGTGTATGTGTGAGTGTGTATCCAGCAATAGATTGGCGTCCTGTCCTGGGTGTATCTGCCCAGTGCCCGAAACGTTCTCCCCTGGATGGGCATGGGGAACCCCCACGCGACCCAAATATAGGATAAAGCAGAAGATAATGAATGAAATTAATGAATGAAAGTGTTCATTATAATAATATAATTAACATAATATCTGTGATTTGAATATAAGACCTTGAATGAAGGCCTTGAGTGAATGCCCTGACGGCCCGCCACTGGTTAAAATAAAGACTTTTGAGTGAAAGTGTGACACGGTTTATTCTCATCTCTCTGTATGATGCAGAAAACAGAATGGCTGGAATGGAATATACGAATGATTGAAAATCAAAATACAGCACTGATAATGGGGGCGACAATCAGAGCACTTCTGGTAAGAAATTAAAAATCGACTACAAACATCCGATGCATCAGACATCAGAGCCTTGATGGGATGTTCAGTTATAGATTTAATTCACACTGTCATTGTTAATTCAGAATAAAAAAATAATTATAATAATTATCATTTGTGTTATTAATTAAAACTGGAAGACTCCACCACCTTCTTCGGCGTCACCCCCGTCGGCGCGGTGCCCATCACCACCGCCGCCCCCTGCCACCCCCTACCGGCATGGCCAGCCGCAGCGACCGGTCTAGGAATGCCTATAACTAAATGTAAGTAAAACAGTCAGAGAGAAATAATTTTATGGCTTGAAAAAGTCATCTATTGTTATTCTCGATCTTCTTCTTCTTATTATTATTATTCTTAAGCACATTACTGCGATCATTACAGTCTGAACCGCTCAACATAGACTCCGTTCGAACACTGTTGTGTAGGGAATCGCCCCCCCATCCATCCACTCACCTATCCATACTTTCTTGAGATTAGATTTTGGATCCAGATGTACAGACGATTAATTAGATATAAATCACACTGTCATTGTTCATTCTGAATAAAAAAATAATTATAACTGTGTAATAAATTTAGTGATGGGGGGGGGTGACACTGGGTTTATTCACATCTCTCTGTATGATGCTGATAACAGAATGCCTGATAAAGGAGAACCAGGTAATGAAGAAGTCGCTAAAGCAATTAGAGACAGACATCAGAGCCCTTACTAAGGTAAAAAAAATCAGTAATAACATAAGGAGTAATGACACACATGTTTGTAAACTGCAGGACGAGCAGGGATGTCATCAGAGGACATCAGAGGAGCAGACCGGCCGAGAGCAGCACATACACATACACACATACACACACACACACACATAGCACAAGGATGAAGAAAGAGACACGAGGAGAGCGAGATCAGCAGTTCATCTCTAACATTATCTGCAATAATATATGACAATTGTCAATATTGAATGTTAACCTGAAGGTCTATAAGCAGATATCACATTTAGAGACATTTATAATCACACACTTTGTGTCTGTAATTGGAACGTTCCCTTCTCTATGCTTCCCTCTCTAAGTCCTAAGGGACCACCTTGTTGTACTTTTTGCTCTTGCTTGTTCGTACATGTTGTATTGACCAAACTCTGGGATTTTTAGGTTATCATCAGATTAGACACAGCAGCCACATAATGTAAGTAAAACAGTCAGTGAGAAATGATTAAAGAGCATTAATGCACAAACTTCTACTCTGTCTGTCTGTCTATTGTAACATATGCACACACACACACACACACACACACACAGAGCACAACACAACACAAGGGTGAAAGACACGAGGAGACTGAGATCTACAACCTCAACATTATCTATATGAATTATATATAGATCATTCTTTGGGTGTTAGACCATCGGCTCTTCTTCACTAAATGTTTTAATCAGTATATCTGATGTCATTTCACACTGAACTGAGTGAAACTTCATTTATTGAGGACTAACTAATAGCTTAACTCACTACATTTTACAAACACCCTGCCCAACACTGGATGAGGGCCTTCCCCAAAGTGTTCTTACAAATCTGAAACCATCCATTTGCAAAGTGCATGTGGACTTTATCTATTATTTATTGAATTGTGATGCAGAGACTGAAAAAAACAGCCCATTTTACTGATTATGACGTATGATCTAATGGAATTGTCTATAATTGCTCCGAATAAGGGGCGGCACGGTGGCTTAGTGGTTAGCATGTTCTCCTCTTAGCACTAGGGATTCCCGGTTCGAATCCACATCTGGGTGGAGTTTGCATGTCCTCCCCGTGTCCACGTGGGTTTCCTCCGGGTTCTCTGGTTTCCTCCCACAGTCCAAAAACATGGATCAAGTTAATTGAATTCTCAAAATTGCCCCATATAGAGTGTGTGTGTGAGTGAGTGTGTGCCCAGCAATGGATTGGCGCCCTGTCCTGGGTCTATCTGCCCAGCGTCCGAGACGTTCTCCCCTGGATGGGCATGGGGAACCCCACCGCGACCCTAGTAGAGGATAAAGCGGGAGATAATGACTGAATGCTCCGAATAACACATTTCATTTTTGACCACAAGATGGCGCCAAACGACCGTCCGAAAAATCCCAAAATACAACGACACTAAACAAAGGTCTATGAAGAAGAGTTTGGTTTAAAAGAGTCAGAGTCCCGAGCTTAACTCCACCCAACAGCTTTGAGATGAATCAGAACGGCGATTGTCAGCCAGGTCGTCGGTGTCTGACCGAACAAACACTCTGGATCTGGATGAATGGGTTAAAAGTTCATGCGGACAGATGTAGTGTGATTGCAGAATAAATAAAGACTGAAATAAACTCACAAAATGAAAATGATTTAATGTCACTTTAAAAGTTCGAGCTAAAGCACCAAATGGTCTACATGCACCCGGGGTGGGGAACCAGAGCTCCTCCCTTAAATCCAGCCCATCTGGGAGGGTTCATGTTTTTTGGAGACCCCCGGGGGGGAACCCTGCTCAAGTTCCTCCAGCCCTCTTCAGCTGGAGCATCACACCGGCCCTGCGGCTCAGCTGCTGATCCCGATCCTGCAGGAACCATGAGGACGAGGTCAGTGGAACTGCTGCTCCAGCTTCTCCTCACGGTGGCTCACGTAGCCGCGATCCAGAGAGAGGAGCTGTTCCCTTACGGGCCCCGGAGCGGAGACCTGCGGCTGAAGGACGGGGACGATGAGACCTCCACGGTGATGGCCCTCAGCAGACCCATGCGCTTCTTCGATACCTCCTTCAGGAACCTCTACGTGAGTGTCTGACCTGCACCTCACACTCACAGCGTTCTGCTCTTTAAATAATACAGATCATTTTGAAATGTGCACTTAGAGAAGATCTCAGTCCTTTAATTCAGACGAATGGTTTAGGGTTCTACATTTTGGGACCGTTCCTGTCCCTGCCCCCCCCCCCACGCCCCCGTCCCTCTGGATTCCTCATAGAGCTTCTTCTTAAAAAATATAAATATATATATCCAGCCATGATGTTTTTGCTTTCTGCTGCAGGATCTGAGTGATTATTAGGATTATCCATCCATCCATCCATCCATCCGTTATCTTCTGCTTTATCCTCCACTAGAGTCGCGCGGGCGCGCGCGCGCGGGTGTGGGGTGGGGGGGGTGGGGGGGGAGCGGTGGCGCCGACTCTGCGGTGGTCCAAAGAATTTGGTTCTGACTCGGGAACCACGAACAGGACTATTAAAGGGAAATACATATGTTTGCTGTGTGACCTTCATCTTTGTGTTTTCAAACACACTCTATATGGGGGCAATTTCATTCATTCATTCATTCATTATCTCCCGCTTTATCCTCTATTAGGGTTGGGGTGGGGTTCCCCATGCCCATCCAGGGGAGAACGTCTCGGGCGCTGGGCAGATACACCCAGGACAAGGCGCCAATCCATCGCTGGGCACTCACTCACTCACACACACACACACACACACACACACACACACACACACACACACACTCTATATGGGGCAATTTTTGAGAATTCAATTGACTTGATCCCCCCCACCCCCCCCCCCCCCCCCCCCCGTGACCCTAATAGAGGATAAAGTGGGAGATAATGAATGAATTAATGGAATGTTGATGGGGCGGCACGGTGGCTTAGTGGTTTAGCATGTTCTCCTCTCAGCACTAGGGATTCCTGGTTCAAATCCCCATCTGGGTGGAGTTTCCATGTTCTCCCCGTGTCCGCGTGGGTTTCCTCCGGGTTGTCCGGTTTCCTTCCACAGTCCAAAAACATGGATCAAGTCAATTGAGTTCTCCAAATTGCCCCATATAGTGTGTGTGTGTGTGTGTGTGTGTGTGTGTGTGTGTGTGTGAGTGAGTGTGTGCCCAGCGATAGATTGGCGCCCTGTCCTTGGTGTATCTGCCCAGCGCCCGAAACGTTCTCCCCTGGATGGGCATGGGGACCCCCCCCCCGACCCTAGTATAGGATAAAGCTGAAGATAATGGATGGATGGATGGAATGTTGATTTAATACTGATCTCATAAATGCCGATATAACAAAAGGCCCGCAATTTCTTAAAAACTCTTGTCTAAAATCAGGACCGGAGTGATGAAGTTAATGCTCACTGTTTTGTGATGTCATAACATGTTGTGATGTCATAACCTCTTTCATTTTTTTAACGCTATCTTTGCATCCAGGTTGCTACCAATGGCATCATCTCCACTCAGGACCTTCCTATGGAGAAGCAGTATGTGGATGACGGCTTCCCCACCGAGTTCCCCGTCATCGCCCCCTTCCTCGCTGATATCGACACCAGCAACGGGAGAGGAGCCGTCTTCTACCGCCAGACCGAGTCCCCCAGCGTGCTGAACCGCGTGGCCACCGAGGTCCAGAGAGGGTTCCCAGGTTCTCAGTTCACCCCCACGCACGCCGTGATCGCCACCTGGGAAAACGTCGGTGCCTACGAAGAGGTCGGGCAGAACTCGGAACCGTCAGTGGGGGTAAGAGCGAGGATTTCTTTATTCTGTCTTACGTTTTGCAGAACAGCTGAAATAACAGATTAAACTTTTTCAACTTTCAACTTCAAAACACACTTTTAAAAAAGAGTTCATTAAACTGGAAGCAGCTGGGGCGGCACGGCGGCACGGTGGCTTAGTGGTTTAGCATGTTCTCCTCTCAGCACTAGGGATTCCCGGTTCGAATTCCCATCTGGGTGGAGTTTCCATGTTCTCCCCGTGTCCGCGTGGGTTTCCTCCGGGTTCTCCGGTTTCCTCCCACAGTCCAAAAACATGGATCAAGTCAATTGAGTTCTCCAAATTGCCCCATATAGAGTGTGTCTGTGTGAGTGAGTGTGTGCCCAGCGATGGATTGGCATCCTGTCCTGGGTGTATCTGCCCAGCGCCCGAGACGTTCTCCCCTGGATGGGCATGGGGAACCCCCCCCCCCGCGACCCTAATAGAGTATAAAGTGGGAGATAATGAATGAATTAATTAATTAATTAATGAGTTCTAATGAAACATGAAACTCTGACGCTGGAAAAAGGCCCAGACACTAAACTAGGATTCTGAAAGCGTTCTTAGAACCATGTACACGAACAAAAGTATCTGGACGTCGCGTTTCGAGGCGATCCCTCGCCCGCTTTGCAGCCGGAACAGCTTCCATGATTGTGAGGTCAGACACCGATGTTGGGCGAGACCAGCTGGCTCACATTCTCAGTTCTCATTCATGCCGTACGTGTTGGATGGGCTTGAAATCAGGGCTCCGGGGACTGGAACAACAAAATAAAATAAAATAAATAAAAAAAGGGCCTTCCCCAAATTGTTTTCACGTCAATTAGGATTGTTTAAGCAGCGGTTGTTTTTTAGTTCCGTGAGCAGCTTCATGCGGAGAGTCGAGTCCTAACAGGCTCGTTACCGTGACGATGGGATGATATTAGGACATTCTTGTCTCAGGTATTCAGTAATAATGAACCTAATGGTCCTCATTAACATATCTAAGTGTGATTACAGAACCGTGAAGAGGCTCAGATTAGATGGATGCATTGGGCGGGGTCAAATATGTGACCCTGAAGCAATAGGCTTAGCTGTGACCTCTGTAAGGTCCAGGTTATCAGCGCTGTCGTCTCTCCCGCCCCGCCCCGTCCCTGTGTGCGGTAATTGCGGCCCATGGGGCACCTGTGCTGACAGTGCTGCTGCTCTCTGGCTACTAATCTGCCCCAAATCCCTCCGGCCTCTAATTTCCTTCTGCCTTTCTCAAGAGCGGCGGTGGGAAAGAGCCGGACGACTCGCACGTCCTCCCTCTAATCCACTGCTCGCGGACTGTCCCCGGGTTCCGCGTCCCTGTTTAAATCACGATAAAAAACATTTTCATAACGTTGATTCCTCGCGCAGGGCGCTAATGTGGTGGAATTCCGCTGTGTTGTGAAACCGCTGGATTGTGCTGAGCCCTTGTGGGGGGGTGGTGGTGGGGGGGGTTACGGAGGGGTGGGGGGAGGTTAGTGCGGAATGGATTTCAGCTCCAGCTGATGAGGAGAGCCATAAGAAACAGCTTATTGTGTGTTGCATGAAGGAATGAATGGGCTGTTCTGTTATCGGGGCATCGGGTTGGGTTTTGGCGCCGGCCGGCGGGAACCGACAGCTGTGCCGCACATTAAACATCCTCGGCGTATTCACGGCCCGCCGCTGTCCTCACGCTCGCCGCTCCTGGCGTGTAGGAGAGAGAGCTCGTAAACAGAGTCGCTCGCCGAGCCCGGACAGAGCGCCGACTCGGCGCTGGCCCAAAGAATTCGGTACTGACTCGGGAACCAGGAACCGTTCTCACTCACCCCATTACTGCAGACCATTAAGGGAGAGATATGTTTGCTGTGCGCCTTTCATCTCTGTGCTTTCAAAGCCCAGTTAAATACTTTCGAGGTGAAACGACGCGGATGATTGTTGACCACCACAGTTGTTAGGAGCTTCAGACCTGCAGGGAATTCTGGGACACACCTCTCACGCCGTCGTTGATCATTTTTTTAATTCAGTCCCGGATTTGAAATCAGTAAACAGTGAGGGTTTCAACTTTGTGGGAACAGTTTGGGGAAGGGCCTTTTTCCCGTTCGTGGTTGGGTGAGTTTGCCGTGGAGGAACCGGAGCGGGTCCACAGAGACCGCAACTCTCTGGAACGGACCAGAACAATGTTTGGAACGTTAAGATCCGATCACACGTGGTCCCACGAGGCGCTGTTCCGATGGCAGCTGCGAGTGTCCAGCTGTCCGATCGGCGAGTCACGTGACCCGGTCCGAACGGCTCGTTAACGCAGAACCCGAGGTAGGAACTCGGATGGATCTGTTTACAGAGACTGGTCTCTGGTCTGGAGGACGTGGAGCTACCACGTGTCTTGGGGGGGGTGGGGGGGTGGGTGGGGGAACTCCTGAGGATCCCCGGTGGATACTGTTGGAACCTGTGTTGTAGCTGCAGCTTCTCCGTCTCCGGAACGTCCGTCTCGCCCAGGCGCTGGGAGGTGGAAAGCCATATGGAGGTGTTCCGACTAAAACAAACAAGCAAGGGAGGTTCTGATGGAGCCGTGGCCCCGGTGCCCGGCGGTGGGTTCCGGGTTCGGTCTCTCGCCTGCCACACGTGGGTGCCTAATTATTCACGGCATCTTTAAACAATCTTCTTCAGGGGTTTGTTCCTGCAGCGTGCTGAGCGTGTGGTCTTGTAATTAGGAATGTAATGTTACTCTCCGGGGGGGGGGGCTCATTGTTGGGTCTGTTCGTGGGGGGTCGTGAGCGGGTCGGAGGTGTTGTTAGGTAACCGTGAGGTGTTGGCACTCCGTATCTGCATGAGAATCGAGACTCAAACGTTTGGAAGGGCACCAATTTGTTCTGAAGGAGGGGCTCAGCACCACCCCCACCCTGCTTTAGAACCCTGTAGAACGTTTTCAGAGCCAGGGACCAGAGCGTCCAGGATGTTTACGGTTCTTCAAACAGAGGTCTGCCGGTCTGGGGGTGTGAAAGGCAGAGGAACACAAGAGGTGGTTAACACTGACCCATTTGTTTAGACTCCTTCTAGAACAAATGTGCTCTACACCGTCAGGAATGAGGTTCCACCCCCCATCCCCCCCAGGGTACAGTTTACACTAATATACCCCTGATTGGAGCCCAAGTGACAAGCATTGTGACCCTGAAGGTACACGGACGTACTTCTGTTTCTGAGGTTCTAGGGGATGGAACCAAATCCAAACTGAGGGTTCTCAGTTCCTAATATACACTACATCTGGCAACAGTTTGGGGAAGGCCCTTTAGTTCTTTAGCCCCATTGCAGCTTCTTTTTGCTGGGTTGCCAGTTGAGCTCCAAACCAATCTCACCCAGTACAGTCACGCTGGAACCAAGGCCTTCCCCAAACTGTTTGCCGTCATCCCTGTCGGATGGTTCCGCAGTGATGGAGCTCCAACAGCATTTTGTTCTACAGGTGAACACGTTTCAGGCCGTGGTCGCGTACGACGAGGAGAACACCTACGCCATGTTCCTGTACCCCGAGGACGGCCTGCGGTTCTTCGGGACCTACCCTAAAGAGACCTTCAACGTGAAGATCGAGCTGCCCGCTCGCGTCGGCTTCACCCGCGGAGAAATCTCCTACTTCTTCATCCGCAAGGAGGGACCTCATTACAGCGTCACCACCAACGAGCAGTCCGTCAAGAACCTTTACCAGTAAGAACGTCAGTCTCCACGTCCAAAACCACATGGACGAAAGTATAGACTCGACCCTCAGTCACCAAATTCAGTCTCATTACCTCAGGTGTTTAACAGAACCTTAGATCAGAACGTTCTGTAGACAGCTGATGCTTTAGTCCATATAAAGGTGAAAGGGTCTAAGTAGAAGTTCTCGCTTTCTTCTTCAGGATGGGGAACACTGGTGTACCTGGCGTTTGGCTCTTCCACATCGGAAGCTCCTATTCCTTCGAGAACGTCATTCCGGCGGCCGTTGTAGGACATGTCCCTGCCGCCGCCGCCCGACAACAGGAGGTGGCGTTCCAGACCACGTCCGATTACCCCGAGGAAAAGTACGATCCAGAGGACGACGACGCGTTCGAAGACGAGGATGAGTATCCGTTCGACCCCGACTTTCAGGACCCCGACCCCTTGGAGTTCCCCGAGGCGGGGACGGGTGAGACAGAGGCAGGGGGTCACAACCAGGATCCACACCTGCCCTATGAGGAGGAGGAGGAGGTCACACGGTCCCCCGTTCAGACCCAACGCACAGCGCCACCTGTTTATGATCTGCAAGGCATCGACCGGCCAGAGGAGGAGGAGGCCCGGGTCGAGGATGTCGTACCTGAACACACTCTCCTTGAGGCCTATCCCGTGCCTTCGGAGGGTCATGTAATCAGCGTGGACGAAGATTTGAACTTCGAGTCAGGAGGTGAGCCTCGTCTCAAGCACCAAAGGTTTGAGAAAAGCCCTTTGATTATTAGGTTGAGGCTCCTGTGGCCACATCTGGGCTGAGGGCCCCTCGGGGGCCTTTCTCGCCGCAGAAAGTGTATTTGCGAAATGTCTTTGAGCCGTGTTTCTGAATTTAAGGTGAAACCATCAGGTCTCTCAGGTTTGTGCTCTCTAAATACAGAGTTCAGGTCCACTAAGTACAGGGCCACCTGCAGGTGGTGTGGTCTCTGAACATTTATCAGTTAGAACATCAGTGTAATGAGAACCTGCTGACCTTCACACCGGTGATTGCAGGTGACAGAACCCTCCAGATGTTCAGCAGAACATCAGCCTTGTTATTGGTCATCAGTAAATTACAGTCTTCAGCTGGAGAAAGCAGGAGGGCTCCTTTCCTTACCAGATGTTTTGAGGACAGAATGCAGATTTAGCGTTTCGGGAACGTTGCAGACGGTTCCAGAGGTCAGGCAGACGGTCAGGCTCGCGTTCAGTCCTCACTGTTGCTCCATCTCACCGCCTGTCTCCCTGTCTCTCGTCCCCGCAGTCATTCACTATTCCACTGAGAACAAGGAGACGTGCGAGCGCTTCCAGCAGACCTGCAGCCAGAGCGCGTTCTGCGCCGACTACCCATCAGGCTTCTGCTGCCACTGCCGGCCCGGCTATTACGGAAACGGACGCCACTGCCTCCCTGATGGTGACGTCCAGTTTCACCTCAATACATGTTACACTCACAACTGACGTGTCTGAACTGATCAGAGAGCAGAAGGTCTGAAGATCCAGAGGGCATGAGAACCCTGATGGAGGGGTGGGGGGATGAGGGGTGCGTTAGTGGGTGGTTGGGTGGGGTTGTGTGTGGGCTGATGGATGGATGAACACATGGGTGGGGCCAATTTCAATAGATGGATTTGTGGCTTGGTTGATCTGTGTGTGTGGGGGGGAGTTATTATGCAGATTATTTGTTATATGTACTTGGATGGGAACACAGAACTTCACCCTGAACCTCACCCTCACACTAAACCTCACCCTGATCCTCACCCTGAACCTCACCCTCACACTAAACCTCACCCTGAACCTTACCCTCACCCTGAACCTCACCCTCACACTAAACCTCACTCTTACACTGAACCCTACCTTAAACCTCATGCTGAACTTCACCCTTCCCTGAACCTCACCTTCTCTCTGAACCTCACCCTCACCTTGAACCTCACCGTGAACCTCCCACTGAACCTCACCCTCCCACTAAACCTTACCTTAAACCTTACCCTGAAACTCACCCTCACACTAAACCTCACTCTTACACTGAACGTTACCTTAGACCTCATCCTGAACCTCACCTTCTCTATGAACCTCACCCTCACCTTGAACCTCATCTTCAACCTCACCGTGAACCTCACCCTTACCCTGAACCACACACTGAACCTTACCCTGAACCTCACCCTCACACTAAACCTTACCTTATACCTTACTCTGAACCTCACCCTCACACTGAACCTCACTCTGAACCAGGTGAACCATCCTGTTATTGATGGTGACAGCATAAGGAACCTTAAAGGAGCTTTTCCGTAGCTGTTTTCCGAGTTCTGGGGGGGTTAGTAGGGGGCAGTGAGCTCCGTGGAAGGAAGCGTTCATACAGAAGGAGCTCTGTGTTTGTCGACGTGGTCGGAATTCATCAGGGACCGAACCCGGAGCAGCCGGATGTTCTGTATGGAAAACGGTTCCTCGTTCAGATTTATTCAGAATGTGATTATAAACACGTCCAGATTGAAATGATGAACATGAATGTCATTACATGTCATCTGACCTGCCCTCTGCCCTCAGGTGCCCCCCAGCGCGTCAACGGGAAGGTCAGTGGGGTCGTGTCTGTGGGCTTGACACCGGTCACACTGAACAACATCGATCTCCACGCCTACATCGTGGTCGGTGACGGCCGAGCGTACACGGCCATCAGCGAAGTCCCGGAACCTCTGGGTTGGGCACTGATGCCCGCCACGCCCATCGGGGGTCTATTTGGCTGGCTGTTCGCCCTCAAGCTCCCCAGCGGCCATAACGGCTTCAACGTGACCGGTAAGAACCGGTTTCCCACCAACCTTCTAGTTCTTGTTCCTGAAACCGCCTGTAGAGGTCACTGTTCCAGCAGCTAAAAGAAATTCTGTGTTCTGGCCACCAACCCAGCTGTACCCGCCGCTGGTTTCGCACAGGGGTGCATCGGCATAAACACTTGTCTTTATATGGTTAAAGTCCAGATCGGCGATGGGGCCCCGCCGCTTGCCGCCGGTTTTATAGTGCAGTGTGTTTGTTTAGCACTTGTCCTCCTGCTGCGACTCGCTTGAGGCCCAAAACATTTTCTCTCTGGCTAATATAAACTGAGAGCCTCACAGCTGGAGAGGCTTCGGGGCCCCTCCTGCACCGCATTAGGGTTCCATCAGCATCCTCCTCCTCTCAGCCTCTCAGCCTAATATGAGACAGGTGCTTCAACACAAACGCTGGTCCTAAAACAAAACCATGGTTCTGAAACCACTCAAGCTTTAATGGAGCACCTTTACGAGGGACTTGACCCTCATCTGGACTTCGTTACACGCCGGAGAAATGTGTTCCGAGTTAGAGAATCACCGGCGTAGGGATGAGCATGCCATCCAGAGGGACAGAACATGAAGTCATCATGTCGTCTTTAAACCTCACTTCCTTTTCTCGTCCAGGTGCCGAGTTCACGCGCCATGCCGACGTGACCTTCTACCCTGGAAACCAGCGACTCTCCATCACCCAGACCGCGCGTGGCTTGGACGGTCAGAACTACCTGAACGTGGACACTCGGCTGGAGGGCAGTGTGCCGTTTGTGTCTCCTGGAGCCAGCGTGCAGATGGAACCCTATTTCGAGACTTATCAGTACTACCCGTCATGTAAGCGTTCCAGAAAGTTCCATTTATGAGTGCTTTAGGAACCAATGGTTCTAGGAATGAAGATGATTCTGGTTTGCGCTCGGATTGCTGGTGCGACTCCAGCGTTCTTGTCTTGGTTCTGCTGGTGTTAACCCGCCGGCCCGTGGTAGGGTACCACCCTGAATTGGTCGGGTCTGTAAGTCCCGGGTGTTTGCAATGTGTAACGCCTCTTGTCCGCTCCGTTCGTTCCGCAGTGATCACATCCAGCTCGGTCCGCGGATTCACGGTGGTGTCTGCAGAGAGCGGCGAGGAGAAGTTCACCTTCCAGATCAGACAGAACATCACGTACCGAGACTGCCGGCACACGCCGAGCGGCACTGTCGAGACCCTGCAGCTCAACGTCGAGCGCATTTTTGCCATGTACGTCAGGGAGGAGCGCGTCCTCAGATATGCCATCACCAACAGGATCGGCCCTGTGGGAGGTGAGACCAAAGCTTTCTGTAGAACGTGGCCGTACTTTGGGAATTCAGGCGTGTGGATATCAGGCGTGGAATTCAGGTGTGTCCGATATCTCGCAGGGTTACTCTGCATGTTCATATTAACTTGGAGACAATGGAGAAAGGGAGGCGTCTCATGGGTGTCTCAGCTTTCTCGTGGACAGGGTTCAATCTATCGGGGCTGTTGGGAGTCTTCTAAAGTGTGCAGTGTGCTGATGGAACCTACAGCCACTAACGATCCCTGTACTGATGATAAACCAAGGTTCCTCCCGGGGCCTTAAAAGGTCCCGTTGCTTTACAGTCAGATCTTATGAGGACCGTCCTACCACGTAAACGTGCTATAGTTAACGTTCACCACTGAATCACTGCTGCTCAGTCAAAGCTGAGCTTTATTATTCACAGGTTTATCAGTGAACTCTGTCTTTATTTAAGCTTCGTCTCCGTGTTTGGACATTTTAACGAGCAGCATCTTTAAATCCATGAATTTCTGTATATATATATATTTTTTTTACTCGGCGTGTCGAATGTGGGTTGAGGATCACGTACTGCGCAATACATACTCTCTAAAGCAATAACAGGAAAGTGAAGTGTGGATAAGTTTATGACCTATCCCGTTATATCAAGTGAAGACAGATGTTCTAGCTCAGAACCCTCCCGTAAAGCTCTTTACGCAATAATCTGGATCGGCTTTCGCAGCGAGAGCCATTTCTCACTAACTTCCCATTTTCTTCGCTCTTAAAGGACACGGTCGCTCGTCATCTGGGAGGTTGGCGCTTGGTCGGGTTTGCCTGGCGTGTGGTGGTATGTGGGGTGCACATACAGTCCCGGATTTCAGCACCGTTATTATACAGACCTCTCAGAAACTGACAGATTTACAGACCGGAAGGAGGTCGGGGCAATAATTACAGAGTGATGTCATGGGAACGAGGACGATACCAGGCTCCGATCCCTCATCACTCTTTAAGCACAGCTGACTCTGTCCATCCAGACATTCAACACTGATGAGTCAGGGTGCCGGAGGGTCGTCTGCGGGTTCTCCGGGCCACGAGGTGGGAGATCCTAGAGTCCCAGTCTTTTGGGATCTGGTGCTGTTGCTGTCTGAATTCCAAAGTGGGATCCCCAATTGTGAATTTCCCCATTGTGGGACAAATAAAGGTTTATCTTAGCTTATCCAGAGACCGTCCTAAACACTTACCCCAGCAACTGTTTAATGAAGGAAATAGACCCCGTCCAAGGTGGGGCAGGGGCGTCACATGATCTCCCACTCCATCATTAATTGATCTACATTTACATTTGGTCATTTATTGGACGCTTTTATCCAAAGCGACTTACAAGGTGAGCACAGGGTTAATCATAGCATCCCTGGAGCAATGAGGGTTAAGGGACCCACACTGGTAACTTCAGAGGAGCAGGGATTTGAACCGCCAACCTTCAGATTGACAGCCCAACGCCCGAACCACTGAGCTATCGCTCCCTCTTAGAGAACATGGACATCTTACCGAGTATTATGATGCAGAAGGCTGTTACGTGAGTCTGTTTTGTTAAGACGTTCCCCTGGGATTCCATCAGTCTGCGGCCAATTTCCCAAAAAAGATCTCAAGCTTTTTTAGACCAAATGTCAGACCACAAGACTTGGCTGATGTTCGGGAGTTTAGAAGGGACTTCTCTGCAGGCCACTGGAGGTTCTACACTGTCCTCATGACCTTCACATCAGGCCGATGGGAAACGACCGTCCACGAATTATCCGTTCGGATATAAATACGTAAAATTGAATGACTTCAGACGGTGGTTTAGTGGTTGGCACGTTCTCTCAGCGCTAGGGATTCCCGGTTCAAATCTCCATCTGGGTGGAGTTTCCATGTTCTCCCCGTGTCTGCGTGGGTTTCCTCTGGGTTCTCCGGTTTCCTCCCACAGTCCAAAAACATGGATCAAGTCAAGTGAATTCTCGAAATTGCCCCATATAGAGTGTGTGTGTGTGAGTGAGTGTGTGTCCAGTGATTGATTGGCGCCTGGTCCTGAGTGTATCTGCCCAGTGCCCGAAACGTTCTCCCCTGGATGGGCATGGGGAACCCCCTCGCGACCCTAATAGAGGATAAAGCAGGAGATAATGAATGAATGAATGAATGAATGACTTCAAATCGTAAAATAGATCTGATGGGCAGCACCCGGGAACTCGCTGGGGTTCCTGTGACGCCGTGTCATGGCTCTTTGAGACCGAGGTGAGTCGGGGGATCTATGTTAGTCTCGTTCTCCCGCCGGAAGTCTGCAGTCGTGCCCTAGTTTGGTGGAGACGTCGGCGTGGAGGTGGAGGATGTTTCCTCATGGCTGCTCTGTGAAACCGGTTCTAATGAAGCCGCCCCCGTCACACATGAGAACAGTGTGTGAGAAAGACTCATCCCACCTGGTATATTAACCCACTTCGTCTCCCCCTCAGAGCCCTAAGCTCCGTCTCATCTCTTTAATTAAGTCTGAGTTAAAAAAGACCCTCGGGACACCCCTCCTCGTTTGCATTCGCTCGTCCTCCCTGCGCTTCTGCGTCCCCCGTGGAGCCGCTTTGAAGGGAGACCGTCTCGCTCCCTCACTTCAAACGCTCTTCCTGTCTGCCTTTGATAATTGGCCAAATTGGTCCCTGGCCTGCAGTGAGGAAACCAAGCTGGTTTTAAAGTCTGGCAGGGACTCGACCCACACTGCTGCCTCCCCCCCCCAGCCTCATGTCCTCAACCTCAAGAGCATCCTGTCATCGTCGGGACGGATCCGTACATATCCTCAGCGATGCCCGAGTTTGAGGACGTGTATCTCTTTCTGTTGTTTCAGCTGTCTGGAGTTTTCTCAACGTTTGTCACAAAGCTTGGACAGTTCAAGCGTACCTTCAACTGTACCCTCAACCGTCAACCTCGACCGTCCCCTCGACCATCGGTGTGGACAGTCAAGGATACAGTCAAGGGGAAGGTCAAGGAAATGGTCAAGGGTATGGTAGAGGGTACAGTTGAGGAACCGTTCGAGGGGACGGTTCCTCAACTGTACCCTCTACCGTACCCTTGACCATTTCCTTCACCTTCCCCTTGACTGTATCCTTGACTGTCCACACCGATGGTCGAGGGGACGGTTGAGGATACAGTCAAGGGGAAGGTCAAGGAAATGGTCAAGGGTGGTACGGTAGAGGGTACAGTTGAGGAAACAGTCAAGGGGACGGTCTGGGGACAATCGAGGGGACGGTTCCCTTGACTGTCCACACTGATTACTAATAACCCAGAGTTCACAATTACACAAACAACACATTTGTCACTTTCGAGGCAGGACCTAGAGTGAGGTACTCATACAAACCGGACAGAGTCCTTTCTCCCACAGTTCCAGGAACCATCACAGTGTCCTCCTGCCGTTAAATCACCTGTTTGGAGCTTTTTGGTGTGTGATGGATGTTTTGGAAGGTCGTGGACTTTCACCCCGGGGGTGTTAATGAGGGGTGGGGGTACTTTGGCATATGTGTGAGAGAGTGAGACGACTTCACGCCGTGCCACATGCTCGCTTTGAGTGAGAGCAGGGGGGGGGGGGCAGCTGTGGACGTGTGGAACCCGGTGAATGAAAGATTCATGTTTACTTTTCCAATTTCCTGTTCGAACAACGACTTCCTTCGGTTCCTGCCGTGTCATCATGAATCCGAGCCTCATTAAGGTTCTGTGTTCGTTTGGTTGAACTCTGGAGCTCTGATATTCGACTCTTCCCCTCGTGGCTCGCAGGTCACGTCCCGGACCCTGCGCAGAACCCCTGCTACTCGGGGAACCATGACTGTGACACCACGGCGCGCTGTGTTCCAGATGAGGGACAGGGCTTCACCTGCGTCTGCGCCACCGGCTACAACGGAGACGGACGCAACTGCTACGGTGAGAGAGGAGTGGCCACGCTTCAGCTCATCTGTTCATCTGTCCTCCCCACTGTCCGTCTGTCTGTCTGTCCATCCAATCGCTGTCCCAGCGTCTGTGTAACTGACCCTGTGTCTGTCTGTCTGTTTTCCTGCTTTGGGAGTCACATTAATCATTGATTTAAAACTGAATCATTTATTCCCCTGATTCTTTCAATGTGGAAAAGAGTCATTTAAAATGATTCGCCCTGGTTGATTCAGTTAGGTTAAAATCCTTTACTTGAGATTGTAAACAGTTTGTTTGTCTCTTTGTCTTTCTCTCTCTGTGTGTCTGTCCAATCGCTGTCTTAGCATCTGTGTAACTGACCCTGTGTCTGTCTGTCTGTTTTTCCTGGTTTGGGAGTCACATTAAGCAATGAGTCAATACTGAATCATTTATTCCCATACTCAGTTAACTAACATGGTAAACGATTCACCCTGGTTGATTCAGTTAGGTTAAAATCCTTTACTTGAGATTGTAAAACTCTTTGTCTCTCTCTCTTTCTCTCTCTCTGTCTGTTTGTCTCTCTCTCTTTCTGTCTGTAGTTGTTGGTCCATCGTTTTGTACATCATTCAGACTATGTGCTTTATGTCTGTGTCTTTGTATTTGTCTGTTTGTTTGTCTCACTTGGTTTACTCATCCGTCCGTCTGTCTGTCTGTCTGCCTGTCTGTCCGTCTGTCTGTCTGTCTGTCTTCCTGCATATGGCTGTTACATAATACTAAGTGACTCAGGAGTGAGTCATTTACGACCACACTCAGTCACCTTCCACCTAACAGAGTCGTTTGAGGAATCACTTCAGTCGGCTCATTGACTTGTCAGTTGGTCAGTGTGCCGGTCAGTGTGTCTGTCCTCCTCACTGAAGTGCACTCCGTGTTTGTAAACCCTGTCCCGTGAGCCGGAGCCGGCGCTCTGACCCTCTGTTTACACAGCGCAGTGCCTGGAACGTTTTTGGAACCCCTTCGCCCCCCCCCCCCATGCCCCCCCACGCCCCCCGACTCCTCCGCGCACGGCCCCATGTGTGTTGTATTAACTCTGCAGAGCGTTTGGATGATCGTTCATTACGTGCGTTGTAGAGTGTGTGTACATTACTCACCGAGGGTCAGACGCCGCGCCGTGTGTGTGTGTGTGTGTGTGTGTGTGTGATGACCGAACCGCGGCTCGCTTCCAGGAACTCGGGCTTCCAGTAACCCTTTCTCATCCCGGAACCTGGCGCCGGAACGCCGTTCAGAACCCATTACAGAGGACTGAGTCGACCCTAATGAGGAGTGCTCCCCCTCAACCCCCCACGTTACTTTATAGTTTGTAATCCATCATCATGTGATCCCGCGTGCTGGGAGTAGTGCTGATTGTTTTGGTTTCAAACAATGTGTGACCTTACACACACACACACACACACACACTCACATACACACACACATACATACACACAAACACCCACAC
>JAFMOC010000271.1:147500-222500 GCA_019802505.1 Corydoras sp. C115
AGCTGGCCCAGTCGGAGGGGGGTGGACGGCACAGCCTTCAGGAGCGTACTGATTGGTAGAATTGACTGATCTTGTCTCCTAACTGAGTGAGTTCTGGCTGAACTGGAACTCTGGAACCCTAAGGTACCTCACCCAAAGGTCTGCTCCAGGTGAGCAGGTGGAAGTAATCAGGCGTTGTGAAGTTTAATGAAACGGTTCTGGAAACGGTTCAGGGTCTTTTTGCGCAGTTCAGAATGAAAGGCCGTGCATCTGGCTCCGATTTCTCCTCGGCGAATCCGTGCTGCGGTATCAGGAACCACGGAACTTATCGATGTGTCAGCATGTCAGAGGGGCGGGGCGGGGCTCGGGGTGTTGATTTAAGCACAATGAGTTTCTGGATGAGAGCCCCCGAACGGAGGTGAAAGGACAGAGGCGCTGGCCGGGAACCAGAGGAGGGAACGCGGATCGCTTCCAGGAATGTGCAGAACACGTCCCAAATATTCCGGTTCCACTCAGAGAGACTCCTCAGACAGAAACCCGAGCGAGTCCGCTTATTATTATTTTAGAAATGATGATGATGGGTTTTTTTTTTTTTGTGGTCAGGGTTTGAAACCCGAAACGCCCCGAAGAGAAAACCGAGCTCATTAAATATGTGCTTTTTTTGGAATCAGATATTAACGAGTGCCAGAACAATCCCTGCCACCCTCAAGCGTCCTGCTCCAACACGCCGGGATCCTTCCACTGCCGCTGCACGCCGGGCTTTCAGGGCGACGGCTTCCAGTGCCACCATCATCCTGGTTTGTGATGAAATGATAATCTCTCTCGTTTATGTCGTACGTCTTATTGATCGTTATTATTTTAAAAATATTATTCCTCCCACAGTCCAAAAACATGGATCAAGGGCAATTGAGTTATCCAAATTGCCCCATATAGAGTGTGTGTGTGTGAGTGAGTGTGTGCCCAGCGATAGATTGGATATATATATATATATATAATTTTTTTTTTTACATTCATTCCATCCATCCATTTTCTTAATCCTCTTAAGGTTGGGGGGCGGGGGGGTTCCCCATGCCCATCCAGGGAGAACATCTTGGGTGCTGGGCAGATACACCCAGGACAGGGTGCCAATCTATCACTGGACACACACTCACTCACACAGACACACACTCTATATGGGGCAATTTGGAGAATTCCATTGCCATTGATCCATGCTTTTGGACTGTGGGAGGAAACCGGAGAACCCGGAAGAAACCCACGCGGACACGGGGAGAACATGCAAACTCCACCCAGATGGGGATTTGTACCGGGAATCCCGAGCACTGAGAGGAGAACATGTTAAACCAATAAGCCACCATGCCGCCCTACATTCATTCCCTTTATTGTAATACTGTTAATTGTATTAAATCTGCTACTGGCTGCTCAATTTCCTTTGTCATAAATAAAGTGTCTCTTTAGTTTTGGGAATGACGTCCAACGTAAAAAATCATGTTTTCCAACCAAAAACTCCGGCAGTCCGATTCCGTTCCTCATGAGGTTCCGATGACGCTCTGTTTGTTGATGCAGGACGTCCCAAGACGCCGTGCGAACAGCACAGGGACAGAGTTCAGGCCGAAACGGGCGGTGTGGACACGGTGGGTGCCGTCATCCCTCAGTGTGATGAGGAGGGTCAGTACAGCCCTCTTCAGTGTCACCGGTCCTCAGGATACTGCTGGTGTGTGGACGCCAGGGGGCAGGAGAGAGCGGGAACCCGAACCCCACCTGGTTCCCCGCCGGCGAACTGTGATGCCCCAGGTAATCGTGTTCAATCAGAGTTCCTGCTTCTCCCGGGACCTTCAGGGGGGGGACAGGTTTGTTGAGATGGTTCCTAAAGTTCATTTGGTTTGTCTCTTTTTTAAATCAGAACCTCAGAAGACACCGTGTGAGCAGCACAGAGACGACGTCCAGGCCGGAGCTGGTGGCTTGGGAGCCTTCATCCCTCAGTGTGATGAGGAGGGTCAGTACAGGCCTCTGCAGTGCCACGGCTCATTGGGACACTGCTGGTGTGTGGACAGCAGGGGGCAGGAGAGAGCGGGCACCCGAACCCCGCCTGGTTCCCCACCGACCGACTGTGACGCTCCAGGTAATCCAGCTGATCAAAGCCTCTGATTGTCCTTCCGCAGCAAGGACCTCCATGTGGACCGGGATAGGACCGTTCCACGTCCCCGATGGCTGTTTAATTTCAGGGGGGTGAAGACGCTGTGGAACCGACCCGCTTTAATCTTTCACCCCCTTTCACGCAGTTCGACCCAAGACGCAGTGTGAGCAGCACCGAGTCAGCGTGCAGGGGGGGTTGATCGGATCCTTCCTCCCTGACTGTGATGAGGAGGGACAGTACCGCCCCCTGCAGTGCCACGGCTCATCAGGACACTGCTGGTGTGTGGACAATAAAGGGCAGGAGAGAGTGGGAACCCGCACCTCACCCGGTTCTCCACCTACCGACTGCGACGCTCCAGGTAAGCGTAGGGATTCAGCTCTTCGTTAGTTCTCTGGGCGGGGGCCACACCGGAGGCCGGGGTTGTTGCTGTGTTTCCATCAGTGGCGCCGCCGTGTGGAACCCAAACAGAACACAGGTTCCCTTTAGGGGGACAGTGCGGTCTCTGAGATCACAGGCTCAGTGGGAGGTGTGGGGTGATCTGAGTGTAGTTCCCTAAACTCTATTAGTAGTCGATTTAAGACACACCCTCACGATGGGCTTCTGAAATGGCGTAATCGACCACATTAAACCACACGGAGCAGCGATGAGTCACCCACAGCGCAACAGCATGGCGCCGCGGTGCTCCGTCCGAACCGCCTGCCGCCGTTTCGTGGTTCCACTGTCTGACTCAGAGAGGGCCGTGACGCCACCTACAGAGCAGATCCACCTGGATTCATCTGTTCCACACACAGAACCAGGTGAAGCGGGTGGTGGCGCAGCGCCGGACGTCGTCTGAAGGTTCCACTGCGTTCCACTGAGTCAGCAGTTTTCACCAGCTGCTCCATCAGTGAGTCACGCTACGACCTGTGGGTTCTTTAAATAGATCTCTGATCCTGAACTACCAACGAACACCGAGCCGACATTCACACATCCCGTTAGCCATGACAGCGTTCACTAATTAGTCTGAAATGATTATCTAATTAGACGGAGTCCTCCTCCTCCTCGTCCTCCTCGTCCTCCTCCTCCATTTTGGGAATATTATACACTGGAGAAGAATGACAGTGAAATGTCCCTGTACACTAACACTAAACCCTAACTCCAACCCCTAACCCTAAACTCTAACCCTAAACTCTAACCCTAACCCTAAACTATAACCCTAAACCCTAACCCTAAACTATAACCCTAACCCTAAACTATAACCCTAACCCTAAACTATAACCCTAACCCCAAACATTAACCCTAAACTATAACCCTAAACCCTAACCCTAACCCCAAACATTAACCCTAAACTATAACCCTAAACCCTAACCCTAACCATAAACTATATCCCTAACCCTAAACTATAACCCTAAACCCTAACCCTAACCATAAACTATATCCCTAACCCTAAACTATAACCCTGAACCCTAACCCTAACCCTAACCCCAAACATTAACCCTAAACTATAACCCTAAACCCTAACCCTAACCATAAACTATATCCCTAACCCTAAACTATAACCCTAACCCTAAACTATAACCCTAACCCCAAACATTAACCCTAAACTATAACCCTAAACCCTAACCCTAACCATAAACTATATCCCTAACCCTAAACTCTAACCCTAAACTATAACCCTAAACCCTAACCCTAACCATAAACTATATCCCTAACCCTAAACTATAACCCTAACCCTAAACTCTAACCCTAAACCCTAACCCTAACCCCAAACATTAACCCTAAACTATAACCCTAACCCTAACCATAAACTATATCCCTAACCCTAAACTATAACCCTAACCCTAAACTCTAACCCTAAACCCTAACCCTAAACTATAACCCTAACCCTAAACCCTAACCCTAAACTATAACCCTAAACCCTAACCCTAAACTCTAACCCTAAACTATAATCCTAAACTACTAACCCTAACCCCTAGCCTCTAACCCTAAACCCTAACCCTAACCTCCAGGGTTAGGGTTAGGTTTTATTTGAATGCACTTTAGTTTTTAAGGAGATCTAATAGGTTTTCATGTTTGCTCTCATCTGCATTCCTTCTTCTTCATCTAACATGCAGATGTTCTACAGAGTTTCTGAGTTTTTTTTGAGCGCCCCCACCTGGTTGATTATTTAATCTGTCTGTCTCCAATCCCATGATTCATCCAGAGCGTCCCAAGACTCAGTGTGAGCAGCTCAGAGACAGCGTGCAGGGCAGAGGGGACGGGTTCCCTGCCCCAGGAACCTTCATCCCTCAGTGTGATGAGGAGGGACACTACAGACCTCTACAGTGCCACTCCTCTACAGGACACTGCTGGTGTGTGGACCACAGGGGACAGGAACGCACGGGCACCCGGACCCCACCCGGGTCTCCACCCACCGACTGCGACGCTCCAGGTAACCCAGCAGGACCTTCTTCTCCTTCGTCTCCTGGTGTTGGTTCAGGAGAACATGTAGCTCCGCGGGCAAATAAAAACCCAGAATTTGGAAGAGTTTAACTTTGGGCTGTTTGAGGGATGCAGTCTGAAATGTTAAGTTCTAGGGTCTCCTGTGTCCTGTCCAATCTACAGTCTGTTCAGTGTCTGTCATTCTGTCTGTCTCCAATCCCATGATTCATCCAGAGCGTCCCAAGACTCACTGTGAGCATCACAGAGACAACGTGCAGGGCAGAGGGACCTTCATCCCTCAGTGTGATGAGGAGGGACACTACAGACCTCTACAGTGCCACCCCTCTACAGGACACTGCTGGTGTGTGGACGACAGGGGACAGGAACGCACGGGCACCCGGACCCCACCCGGGTCTCCACCCACCGACTGCGACGCTCCAGGTAACCCAGCATCTGTGTTGATTTCAAACTGAGTCAACATTTTAAACATGGGGTGGCACGGTGGCTTGGTGGTTTAGCATGTTCTCCTCTCAGCTCTGGGGATTCAAGGTTCGAATCCCAATCTGGGTGGAGTTTCCATGTCCTCCCCGTGTCCACGTGAGTCTCCTCCGGGTTCTCCGGGTGGCACAGTCCAAAAACATGGATCAAGTCAATTGAGTTCTCCAAATTGCCCCATATTGAGAGTGTCTGTGTGAGTGAGTGTGTGTCCAGCGATAGATTGGCGTCCTGTCCTAGGTGTCCATCTGCCCAGCGCCCAAGACGTTCTCCCCTGGATGGGCATGCGGAACCCCCCCCCCCGTGACCCACCGGCTGCATCACAAAGTTTAATGTTCTGGTTTTTACAGTTCGTCCTAAGACGCAGTGTGAGCTCCAGAGGGACAGCGTCCAGGCCGGGAGGGACGGGGTGCCGGTGTTAGGAGCCTTCATCCCTGAGTGTGATGAGGAGGGACAGTACAAACGTCTGCAGTGTCACAGTTCTACAGGACACTGCTGGTGTGTGGACAGCAGGGGTCAGGAACAAGCAGGCACCCGCACCCCACCCGGGTCTCCACCCACCGACTGCGACGCTCCAGGTGAACCGCTCGTCTGTCCTCCGCAGTGGGACGTCAGGAGCACGTCGTTAGGGACGTTTGAATATGTGTACGACGTCTTTTTTGTTTAATTTGCAGTGGTGCCGCAGGCGCGTCCTGAAACGGTCTGCGAGCGCTGGCACGCCAGTCTCATGGAGCACTACGGTGGACACCCGGGTCCAGAGGACTACACTCCTCAGTGCGACTCGGCGGGCGAGTTCGTCCCCGTGCAGTGTTACGGGGTCACCACTTACTGCTGGTGCGTGGACAGAGACGGGCGAGAAATCGCCGGGACTCGCTCACGCGACCGGATCAAACCCGCATGTGAGCGCCGCTCGTTCCGCCCAATTGGAACCGACGTCTGCATCGTGACGTTCACGCCGATTCCTTAATTGTTTATTGTTTATTTCTTTATCCCTCGCGTAGGTTTACCAACGGTCGCCCCATCCGTCGTCCATCCGCCCAACCGCCCCGATGTAACCCCGCCCCCGTCCAGCACCACCACCCTGCTGTACGCTCAGGGCCAGCAGATCGGAGCGCTTCCCCTCAAAGGGACCCGCATGGACGGCGAGAGGTCCTCCGTGCTGCTCACGCTGCATGTGAGAACTTCAGAATCAAGGGTTCCAGCTCGGGCGTGGCACATCGGTGTCTGACCTCGCTGACCCTAACTGGCGGTTCTTGTTCTCAGGGATCGATTGTTGTGGGAATCGATTACGACTGCAGAGAAAACAAGGTCTACTGGACGGATCTCGTTGGCAGGACCATCAGCAGAGCTGCCATCGAGCCGGGAGCAGAACCTGAGGTTCTCATCAGTACAGGTGAGAACCTGGACCTGTCTTCTCAGAGTCTCGGCTGTGACTCTGCGTCTCTGTACTCTGTACTCTCATTTGCCGTGAACCCGGGTTCGTCCTCGCGATGCCTCCTGCCGTTCATGTCAGGTTTCGGGGGACGTCGTCCTCACAGTCTCGGGTTCTAACTGAGCTGCTGTGTGTTCTTTTAGGGCTGGTGAGTCCCGAGGGTTTAGCCGTGGACTCTGCGCGCAGGAGAATGTTCTGGGTGGACAGCACACCGGACAAAATCGAAACGGCCGGGCTGGACGGCAGCGAGCGCCGGGTTCTGTTCCACACAGATTTAGTGAACCCCAGAGCCATCGTGGTGGATTCTGCCTCAGGGTGGGTGCTCATTTATAACTACAGAACATTTAGGTTCTCGCATCAGTGCATCAGTGCCTGACCGCCACAAACACACTTTATATTCATTCATTCATCCATTTTCTTCTGCTTTATCCTCTATTAGGTTCACGGTGGGGGGGGGGTGTTCCTCATGCCCATCCAGGGGAGAACGTCTCGGGCGCTGGGCAGATACACCCAGGACAGGGGGGCAATCTATCGCTGGGCACACACTCACTCACACAGACACACTCTATATGGGGCAATTTGGAGAACTCAATTGACTTGATCCATGTGTTTGGACTGTGGGAGGAAACCAGAGAACCCGGAGGAAACCCACGCAGACACGGGGAGGACATGGAAACTCCACCCAGATGGGACACACTTTATAATGAAGCTTAAACCGTATGACGTGGAAACATTCCAGGTTCTCCCCTGTTTTGTGGAAAAATTCCAGGTTCTCCTCTGTTTTGTGGAAACATTCCAGGTTCTCCTCTGTTTTGTGGAAACATTCCAGGTTCTCCTGTTTTGTGGAAACATTCCAGGTTCTCTGTGGTTTTGTCCATAGAGACCAAATGTGGTTCTGCAAAGTTCTGCTGCTGATTATCTTCCCAACAGGAAGCAGCTCCGCTCTGTGTGATAAATGTACACAGCTGGAGAACCGACACTATCCAAACTTACATCACACCTGCATTTACTCCATCAGGGTCAACAGTTCGGGGGTCATAGAGTTCTCTGAGGGCAGTACTGTTCTCTTAAGTTCTCTTCCTTTATGGGTTTATATTATATAACAAAACTATGTGGACGTCTCACCTTCACACCTCATTCAGCGTAGACGTTGTGTTTGTGCTTTTGTTCTAAAGGTATTTGTCTGATGTTCCTTCACATGGTCACCATAACACCACACATTCATTCATTCACCCATTATCTCCCGCTTTATCCTATATTAGGGTTGTGTGTGGGGGGTTCCCCATGCCCATCCAGGGGAGAACGTTTCGGGCGCTGGGCAGATACACCCAGGACAGGGGGGCAATCTATCGCTGGGCACACACTCACTCATACAGACACGCACGCATACACACTCTATATGGGGCAATTTGGAGAACTCAATTGACTTGATCCATGTTTTTGGACTGTGGGAGGAAACCGGAGAACCCGGAGGAAACCCACGCGGACACGGGGAGGACATGGAAACTCCACCCAGATGGGGATTCGAACGGGGAATGCCTAGCGCTGAGAGGAGAACATGCTAAACCACTAAGCCACCGTGCCGCCCCGAAGATGAACAAATAAAAATATGTTGTTTTTGGACTCTTGCAGAGTTCTGTATTGGACCGACTGGAACCGGGAAGCCCCCAAAATTGAGACCGCCACCGTGGACGGGCACAACCGACGGGTGCTGGTGCAGGATGGCATCGGGCTTCCTAATGCGCTGACCTTGGACCGAGCGACACGGCGTATCTGTTGGGCGGATGCAGGTATAACCCACGTCCCTCCAGCTGACTGATCTGCACCGCTGCCAATCAGATAATCAGATAATCCCCACATCACGTTCCACACAGGAACCAAGCGGCTGGAGTGTATCGACCCTGATGGAACGGGACGGCGCGCCGTTCACAGCAACCTCAACTACCCGTTCAGCATGGTTTACTACTCCAATCACTTTTACTACACCGACTGGAGAAGGTAAACTGATCAGGGTTGATGGTGTTTTACAATGATAGGAAAGGCCTTCCCCAAACTGTTGCCAATCTGGAAGCATAGTACTGTAGAAAGTGATATATAAAAGTAAAAAAAAAGCAATAAATAAATCCCATAAAGAGGTGTTATTAGTCCAGACGCGTAGTGAAGTACAGTTCCACCTCTTTCCTGTGATTTTTTTCCACAATAATACACAACCTCGAGTGTCTTATTGCTTTTAAAAAACGCGTACAAACACACTATTATAAGAAAAACAAGGTTTGATTCATAAATGCGTTTATTAAAAACAAAAATCGTTAATAATCTGATCTTCCGCGACGTAATCTAGTGCCGTTTTAAAAGTGAACGCTGATCGCTGATCAAACACTGCCCTCTAGTGGGCAAATTACAGAACACCGTTCATATAAACAGTAACAGGATTAGTGCTGATCTCTGTTTTATTAAATTTATTAAAATATTACATTTTATGATTTATAATAATGTTTTGATACGAATGTGACGCGCTCAGAGGTGTGTACTATTGTTAATGATGTAATGGATGGACAAATGGCTCAGCCAATCAGATTTAAGAAACGAAACTACTGGTTTTATGAGTTTATTTTAGCATGGACATGTTACATGAACTATATAATTATCCATCCATTATCTTTATCCTTTATTTGGGTCGCGGGGGGGGGGTTCCCCATGCCCATCCAGGGGAGAACGTTTCGGTTACTGGGCAGATACACCCAGGACAGGGGGGCAATCTATCAATGGACACACACTCACTCACACACACACACACACACACTCTATATGGGGCAATTTGGAGAAATTAATTGACTTGATCCATTTTTTTGGACTGTGGGAGGAAACCGGAGAACCCGGAGGAAACCCACGCGGACACGGGGAGGACATGCTGAGAGTGCTGAGAGGAGAACATGCTAAACCACTAAGATAATTATCATTATTAAAATCCTGTGGCGGCGGCATGGTGGCTTAGTGCTTTAGCATGTTCTCCTCTCAGCACTAGGGATTCCCGGTTCGAATCCCCATCTGGGTGGAATTTGCATGTTCTCCCCGTGTCTGTGTGGGTTCCTCTGGGGTTCTCCGGTGTCTTCCCACAAAAAACGACAGAGATTTGATCAGGTTCTCTTTCTCCGGTTCTGGTTGTTCAGGGACGGCGTGATCGTCGTGGGTCGAGAGTCCACTCAGTTTACAGAAGAGTATCTGCCTGACCAGCGCTCACATCTGTACGGCATCACCGTCGCCACCTCCAGCTGTTTATAAGGTAATATAATATAATCTCTCAAATAAACACCATGATAGGTGACTCTGTCCCTTAGTCCCTCTTACCTGTGGTCAGGATGAGATGACCTGCTTGCAGTGGGCATTCCGATTCATTCCGAAGCGGGGTTCAGCTCCTGAAGCGTCTCCGTGTCCCGTTTTAAAGTGCGGTTTAAAGTTCAGAGTTCATTAGGAACAGAATATTCATTCATTTATTCATTATCTTCAGCTTAATCCTCTACTCGGGTCGTGGGGGGGGGGGGGGGGTTCCCCATGCCCATCCAAGGGAGAACGGTTCGTTGGGCAGACACACCCAGGACAGGACGCCAATCTATCGCTGGGCACACACTCACTCACACACACACACACTCTATATGGGGCTATTTAGAGCATTCAGGGCGGCATGGTGGCTTAGTGGTTCAGCATGTTCTCCTCTCAACGCTGGGGATTCCCGGTTCGAATTCCAATCTGGGTGGAGTTTCCATGTTCTCCCCGTGTCTGCGTGGGTTTCCTCCGGGTTCTCCGGTTTCCTCCCACAGTCCAAAAACATGGATCAAGTCAATTGAGTTCTCCAAATTGCCCCATATAGAGTGTGTGTGTGTGAGTGTGTGCCCAGCGATGGATTGGCGCCCTGTCCTGGGTGTATCTGCCCAACGCCCGAAACATTCTCCCCTGGATGGGCCTGGGGAACCCCACCACGACCCTAATAGAGGATAAAGCAAGAGATAATGAATGAATGAATATTTAGAGCATTCAGTTGAAGATGAATCCATGTTTTTGGACTGTGGGAGGAAACCCATGCGGACACGGGGAGGACATGGAAACTCCACCCAGATGGGGATTCGAACCGGGATGCCGCCCAGGAAAAGAATATCACATGTTTAATGATTACAGAGGGGAATGATGGGATAGTCATTCATTCATCCATTATCTTCTGCTTTATCCTCTATTGGGGGGGGGGGTTCCCCATGCCCATCCAGGGGAGAACGTTTTGGGCGCTGGGCAGATACACCCAGGACAGGGGAGCAATCTATCACTGGACACACACTCACTCACACACACACACTCTTTATGGGGCAATTTGGAGAATTCAATTGACTTGATCCATGTTTTTGGACTGTGGGAGGAAAGCGGAGAACCCGGAGGAAACCCACGCGGACACGGGGAGGACATGCAAACTCCACCCAGATGGGGATTCGACCCGGGAATCCCTAGAGCTGAGAGGAGAACATGCTAAACCACTAAGCCACCGTGCCGCTGATGGGATAGTACTCGGTGATGAAGTACCTGGATTAAGATCAGGGATTAGAACCTGATGGTGAGCAGATGTTTGGATGTTCTGTGTAACGTCCGTCACTGTGGGTGTTCGTGCGGGCGTTCCGTCGTCACCGCTGATGTTCCGGATTCGGGTGATGAAAAGACAAACTTCAAAGCGTCGGGAACTCGTTTCATGTTTCAGGTTCGCGTCTCACTCACTCAGAGGGGTTTTGTGTTTCAGAGCCGTGATAACAGCCCCCTCACCCCCCACGCCTCCTCCCATGGTGCTATGGTTCTGGGATGTGTTGTGACCGCTCAGCGCCGACGTGACTTCACCCCCCCCCCCAAAAAAAAAGAGAAAGGTGGCTCTTCTCCAAAAAGTTTAGTTTTGTACATTTGTTTTATACCTCAGTTCTTTCTACTGTATTGTTGTATGTTTTTCGGGGAAAGAGGCTGAACGTGTATCATGATGTTAACGCTCGGCCACGCCGTGTCGGTGCTCTGATCAAATATAGCACCTCCATGTGGAGAAAAAACAAAACAACAACCCGGGGACGCGGGACCAGCAGGCATAGCCCTGAGCCTGTGGGCGCTGTGGGGGGAGATACTTCCCACATCACCCTGCTTTCAGAGCTGGAACTGAAGTACGGCCAGTAGGGGTCACTGTTGCTGCTGTTGGTCAGACTCGGCCGTGGCTCAGCACTCGAACCCCTGCACCACACGCCCTCCTCCCGAAAATCACGTCATCATTACATCACAGCGTACAGACACGTCACGAGCTCGGCCTCTGAACGAGTAACAGTCATGAAGACGCATTTCGTACTCAGCCGTGTTTCTGTTTTAATTTTTAATTTTTTACATCAGTTTGTAACCGTTTTTATAAGATGTGATATTTATAACAATAAAATGTGATTGATCTTTTCACTCCTGACGTTTTTGTATCACACACACACACACACACACACACACACACACACACACACAGCGATCACCACGGAATATGTTAAACTCAAAGTGTAATGATATTGGATAGCGGCTCCGTTGTAGCCCATCGGCCTCAGGTTTGGAGATGTCCATTTGTGGAGTGACAGTCTGAATCTGGGATCTTCCATCCATCCATTATCTTCCGCTTTATTCTCTATTGGGGGGGGAGGGGGGGTTTCCCCTTGCCCATCCAGGGGAGAATGTTTAGGGCACTGGGCAGATACACCCAGGACAGGGGTGTATCTGCAATCTATCGCTGGGCAGAATCTGGGATCTTTTATCAGTTTATTGATCCTTTATTATATCATTCTTATTAAATATAGATCAGGTTTATTAAACACACGGCCCACGTCCAGCAGCAGCTCATCAGGGGCCCTTCAGAGGTTCATCAGGGGCCCGTAAGACGTAGAACAGCTGTGATCAAGTTTTATTTATAGTGAGATGCAATTCTAACACTTCACCAGCAGATGGCAATATAACACAACGTTAAAGTAAAATGCGCCCTCTGCTGGTGAAGAGGTGAAGTTGGCTTTTCTACAGAGCTCCGTCAGCAGTGGCTCGGGTTCTCATTATTTTCACGCGTTCTTTTCGCTCCAAGTTGTTTTCAGGTCTTTGAAAGTCACTTCTGAATCACGTTCGAACTGTTTGGTAATGTTTCCGTTCTGATCAGAGGCTCAGAAAATAAAGACTTACAATGATTTAAAATCCATCCGTCCATTATCTTCAGCTTTATCCTCTATTAGGGTCTCGGAGGGGGGGGGGGGTTCCCCATGCCCATCCAGGGGAGAACATTTCGGGCGTTGGGCAGATAGACCCAGGACAGGGGGGCAATCTATGGCTGGACACACACTCACTCACACAGACACACTCTATATGGGGCAATTTGGAGAACTCAATTGACTTGATCCATGTTGTTGGACTGTGGGAGGAAACCGGAGAACCCGGAGGAAACCCACGCGGACACGGGGAGGACATGGAAACTCCACCCAGATGGGGATTCGAACCGGGAATCCCTAGCGCTGAGAGGAGAACATGCTAAACCACTAATTTAAAATCCTAACATCAAAATCTGTAATCAGCATGGTTTGAGATCGTAAAGACAATCTGATGAAACTGCAGCTCTACCTCATTAAAAACCTGTCTCCCATCAGCGGCGAGCGAGCGAGGTTCGGGCCCCGGCCGGCGGGGCCCCGTGGGGTCCGTGGGTGAACTCGAGCGACCCTGTGTTTCTGCACAGCTGGGTCTGGGACTGTGCAGGCCTGAATAACTGAGTCATTAAGAAAACAAACGACTGACAGAACTGAGATAGACTTTATTTCCTGTTTGAAATCAAAACAAGCTTCGATCGCAAAGCCAAAGGGAACAAAAAAGCCCGAAATTTTTCCATTCGTTCGTTCAGACTCAGAGTGAAGACGCGAGGGCCACGGCAGGCGCCGATCATCTGCCCACTTTGCCGAGCCGGTGGTCGGTCTTGGGGTCGGCGATGACGGCCTGCACGGCCACGATGGCCTCGTTGATTTTGGTCTGCAGCTGGCGCAGCTCCTCGATGTGCAGGAGGCGGAGGATGCGGGCCGCTTCGTTCAGCGTGGCGTCTGAGGTGAGAACAGATCAGATCAGATCAGAACAGATCAGAACAGAACAGAACAGAACAGAACAGATCAGAACAGAACAGATCAAAACAGAACAGAACAGATCAGAACAGAACAGAACAGAACAGAACAGAACAGAACAGAACAGATCAGAACAGAACAGATCAGAACAGATCAGAACAGATCAGATCAGAACAGATCAGAACAGAACAGATCAGAACAGATCAGAACAGATCAGAACAGATCAGAACAGAACAGAACAGATCAGAACAGATCAGAACAGATCAGATCAGAACAGATCAGAACAGAACAGATCAGAACAGATCAGAACAGAACAGATCAGAACAGATCAGAACAGAACAGATCAGAACAGATCAAAACAGATCAGATCAGATCAGAACAGAACAGAACAGAACAGAACAGAACAGAACAGATCAGATCAGAACAGATCAGAACAGATCAGAACAGAACAGATCAGAACAGATCAGAACAGATCAGATCAGATCAGAACAGAACAGATCAGAACAGATCAGAACAGAACAGAACAGAACAGATCAGAACAGATCAGAAAAGAACAGATCAGAACAGAACAGATCAGAACAGAACAGAACAGAACAGATCAGAACAGAACAGAACAGAACAGAACAGAACAGAACAGAACAGAACAGAACAGAACAGATCAGAACAGAACAGAACAGAACAGAACAGAACAGAACAGGACAGAACAGAACAGAACAGAACAGATCAGATCAGAACAGATCAGATCAGAACAGATCAGAACAGATCAGATCAGAACAGAACAGAACAGATCAGAACAGAACAGATCAGATCAGAACAGATCAGAACAGATCAGAAAAGAACAGAACAGAACAGAACAGAACAGAACAGAACAGAACAGAACAGAACAGATCAGAACAGAACAGAACAGAACAGAACAGATCAGAACAGAACAGAAAAGAACAGATCAGAACAGAACAGATCAGAACAGATCAGAACAGAACAGATCAGATCAGAACAGAACAGATCAGAACAGATCAGATCAGAACAGAACAGATCAGAACAGAACAGATCAGAACAGATCAGAACAGAACAGATCAGATCAGAACAGAACAGATCAGAACAGATCAGATCAGAACAGAACAGATCAGAACAGAACAGAACAGATCAGAACAGATCAGATCAGATCAGAACAGATCAGATCAGATCAGAACAGATCAGAACAGATCAGAAAAGAACAGAACAGAACAGATCAGAACAGATCAGAACAGAACAGAACAGAACAGAACAGAACAGAACAGATCAGAACAGAACAGAACAGATCAGAACAGAACAGAACAGAACAGATCAGAACAGATCAGAACAGATCAGATCAGAACAGATCAGAACAGAACAGAACAGAACAGAACAGAACAGAACAGATCAGATCAGATCAGATCAGAACAGAACAGAACAGATCAGAACAGAACAGATCAGATCAGAACAGATCAGAACAGAACAGATCAGAACAGATCAGAACAGATCAGAACAGATCAGATCAGAACAGATCAGAACAGAACAGAACAGAACAGAACAGAACAGAACAGATCAGATCAGATCAGATCAGAACAGAACAGAACAGATCAGAACAGAACAGATCAGATCAGAACAGATCAGAACAGAACAGATCAGAACAGATCAGAACAGAACAGATCAGATCAGATCAGAACAGAACAGAACAGAACAGATCAGATCAGATCAGATCAGAACAGAACAGAACAGAACAGATCAGATCCCCACAGATCCCCACAGATCAGACGGTATTCAGTGTGCGAGCGTGAGCACTCTGAGACCCGGGTTCGAACCCCAACACTCACCCCCGGTGTCGAAACCCAGGATGTGTTTGTCCAAAGCGACGGGTAACCCCTGAAACACAGAGAACAAATCCACCGTTTATTTACACAAACTGAAATCAGACGCGTGAGCAAAAGTATGCGGACACATCAGACATTTACCCCTCACTGAGACTCCGGTTCATTTATTATAGAATTATGTTTTTATTTATTTGTAATTCGTCGTTTTTATTGTAATATAAACTGACTCGTTTAAGTTTATTAACTTTTCATTTACAATATGGGGCGTCACCGTGGCTTAGTGGTTTGGCATGTTCTCCTCTCAGCGCTACGGATTCCCGGTTCGAATCCCCATCTGGATGGAGTTTCCATGTCCTCCCCGTGTCCGCGTGGGTTTCCTCCGGGTTCTCCGGTTTCCTCCCACAGTCCAAAAACATGGATCAAGTCAACTGAGTTCTCCAAATTGCCCCATATAGAGTGTTTGTGTGGGTCAGTGTGTGCCCAGTGATAGATTGCCCCCCTGTCCTGGGTGTATCTGCCCAGTGCCCGAAACGTTCTCCCCTGGATGGGCACGGGGAACCCCCCCGCGACCCTAATAGAGGATAAAGCGGGAGATAATGAATGAATGAATGAATGAATCCCCATCTGGGTGGAGTTTCCATGTTTTCCCCGTGTCCGCGTGGGTTTCCTCCGGGTTCTCCGGTTTCCTCCCACAGTCCAAAAACATGGATCAAGTCAATTGAGTTCTCCAAATTGCCCCATATAGAGTGTGTGTGCCCAGCGATAGATTGCCCCCTGTCCTGGGTGTATCTGCCCAGCGCCCGAAACGTTCTCCCCTGGATGGGCATGGGGAACCCCCCCCCCCCCCCGCGACCCTAATAGAGGATAAAGCTGAAGATAATGGATGGATTTACAACATGGAATTTATTTTCCATCATCTTCTGCTTCATCCTCCACTAGTGTATCGCAGCATTTATGTTGCTCTGCTGCCACCTGCTGGAATCGGTGCGTTACTGCGTCAGCAACCTTTCTTAGATAAAATGCCTTATTTATTCAGAAAAAAACGGGAAGTTCAAAAGTATAAGGACACGCATTATATCATTAAATTTAGGCGTTTCGTTCCGTTCAGGACAACTGTGTCACTCTTAGCTTCAGTGAACAGTTCGAGGAAGGTTCCTGAACCATCGTGACCGTGACCTCGGTGTGCTGATGTTCTCAACTCACTTCTTTAGACTTGCTCGCTTTAGCGATGGCTTCAGAGGTCAGACGCTCCTGCACCAGGATCCTGATGGCCTGAGATCAGAGGAAGTGACAGATCAGATCAGAAGCAGAGCCGAGGGCTTTAACAGGTTCTCCTCACCTTCAGCATCACCACATAGTCGTCGTGTCTCTGGATCTTCAGCAGGTTGGCCAGAGCCGTGACCCCGGCCTTGAAATCCGGACTGTTACCTAGCAACGACAAAATACTTTACATTTAAAAACAAGAAAATATCAATCGGGCGGCACGGTGGCTCAGTGGTTTAGCATGTTCTCCTCTCAGCTGCGTTTCTGATGCAGAGATCAATAACCTGATCAATAAACAGAGTCTCACTGTCCAGGTTGATCAGAGGATCCGTGGGTTTCGGCACCGCGTTGCTGACGTCGGCTGCAGGTCTGCAGATCCGGTATTTCTCCACTGTACAGACACACAGGGTTTACACTCAGAGGTGGAACTAAAGAACCAGAACTAAAGAACCAGAACTAAAAAAACAGAACTAAAAAAACAGAACTAAAGAAACGGAACTAAAGAAACGGAAATAAAGAAACAGAACTAAAGAAACGGAACTAAAGAACCGGAACTAAAGAAACGGAACTAAAGAACCGGAACTAAAGAACCGGAACTAAAGAACCGGAACTAAAGAACCGGAACTAAAGAAACGGAACTAAAGAACCGGAACTAAAGAACCGGAACTAAAAAAATAGAACTAAAAAAACAGAACTAAAGAACCGGAACTAAAGAAACGGAACTAAAGAACCGGAACTAAAGAACCGGAACTAAAGAAACCGAACTAAAGAACCGGAACTAAAGAAACGGAACTAAAGAACCGGAACTAAAGAAACCGAACTAAAGAACCGGAACTAAAGAAACGGAACTAAAGAACCGGAACTAAAAAAATAGAACTAAAAAAACAGAACTAAAGAAACAGAACTAAAGAAACAGAACTATAGAAACCAAACTAAAGAAACAGAACTAAAGAACCAGAACTAAAAAAAATAGAACTAAAGAAACCGAACTATAGAAACAAAACTAAAGAACCAGAACTAAAGAACCAGAACTAAAGAACCAGAACTAAAGAACCAGAACTAAAGAAACAGAACTAAAGAAACGGAACTAAAGAACCGGAACTAAAAAAATAGAACTAAAAAAACAGAACTAAAGAAACAGAACTATAGAAACCAAACTAAAGAAACAGAACTAAAGAACCAGAACTAAAAAAACAGAACTAAAGAAACAGAACTATAGAAACCAAACTAAAGAAACGGAACTAAAGAAACGGAACTAAAGAAACGGAACTAAAGAAACGGAACTATAGAAACCAAACTAAAGAAACAGAACTAAAGAAACAGAACTAAAGAACCAGAACTAAAGAAGCTCCGCTCGGGATCCGATCAGAGGAACTGGTACCGTTATCAGCGTATTCAAAGCGAACTGCGAGACCCAGCAGCCAGTCGATGCTCTCGCACCTCTCCTGCGCATTGAACGGACTGCTCACATCCTTCAGGTACTGAAATTAAAAAAGATCAAACAGAACATGTGACTAAAACATAAGAAAGTGCCGGGACAGGCTTCAACGGCCAACGGGCGGAGCTGTGCACCTTCTCAAACGCCGTGGGCCACTCGGAGCTGGAGATGTTCCTGAGGGTTCCTCGGTCCTCGATCTTGTAATGTCTGATCTTCTGATCCTCCAGCCAGACGATCAGGTTCCGGAACTCGGCGTCATCTGAGTGACGGGTCAACGACAAACAAGTCTGAGTTCCCATTCAGGTCCGATCCGAATGAACGAACAACTCGAGACAAACGGACGGACGGACGCGTGAGGACACACCTCCTGAAAAGAACCGGAACTACAGAAACGGAACTAAAGAATCCCCCAGCTCTATAACATTAAGAACCTTATCAAGAAACGTTCTCCTCTCAGCACTAGGGATTCCCGGTTCGAATCCCCATCTGGGTGGAGTTTCCATGTTCTCCCCGTGTCTGCGTGGGTTTCCTCCGGGTTCTCCGGTTTCCTCCCACAGTCCAAAAACATGGATCAAGTCAATTGAGTTCTCCAAATTGCCCCATATAGAGTGTGTCTGTGTGAGTGTGTGCCCAGTGATAGATTGCCCCCCTGTCCTGGGTGTATCTGCCCAGCGCCCGAGACGTTCTCCCCTGGATGGACATGGAGAACCCCACCGCGACCCTAATAGAGGATAAAGCGGAAGATAATGAATGAATGAATAATTGCCCCATATAGAGTGTGTGTGTGTGTTCAGTGATAGATTGCCCCCCCCCCTGTTCTGGGTGTATCTGCCCAGCGCCCGAAACGTTCTCCCCTGGATGAGCATGGGGAACCCCCCCCACGGGTTCTCCAGTTTCCTCCCACAGTCCAACAACATGGATCAAGGTGAATTGAATTCTCCAAATTGCCCCATATAGAGTGTGTGTGTGTGTGAGTGAGTGTGTGTCCAGCGATAGATTGCCCCCCTGTCCTGGGTCTATCTGCCCAGCTCCCGAAACGTTCTCCTCTGGAATGGCATGGGGAACCCCCCCCCCCCCATCCAACAGTTTGGAGAAGGCCCCTGTTCTAATCTCGTGCATAATGTTCATGACGTCACATCTGGACGAGCTCGCTGTGGAAACCTGGATGACGTCAAACCGTGACGTCACGACCCTCCAGCTCACGTGACAGTCCTTTATTCCTGACGTCAGATCTCCAGCGTCATCATTAATTACGCGTCACTGTCTAACACGTCACCCGATCCGATCTAACCCTGCGGTCGGATGTGACGTAACGATCGGCACACTTTGATCTCTGAGGAGAAAAGCTGAGGATTGGATCCCCATTGCAGATTAGAGTTCACCTGTACAATCGAATCCTGCGGGATTATGGTAATCCAACGCTGTGAGCTTCCGGCGGAACATTTCTCTTAAATAAAGAATAAAGAATAAAGATTTAAATCAGAAATTCTGTAAAGTTTAATGACAGGTCAGCTGCGCGTGAACGCAATGCGGCGTTAGCACTGCGAACCAACGCGCAGGCGATGACAGCCTTCAAAATAAAAGTCCTGACCGCCACCACGTTATTGGACTCTTTAGAGCAGGCTGTCCAAACCTTTTGCAAAGAGGGACAAATTCGATGTACCACAAAGTTTACGCACCGTTAGGACAATTACGATATTTATCACAATGATAAATATATTAAACTGTCTAGTTGTATGGAGTTTGGTGTATGTACAGTATGTATTTTAGATTTATTGTAATTATTACGGGCGGCACGGTGGCTTAGTGGCATGTTCTCCTCTCAGCACTAGGTAATCCCGGTTCGAATCCCCATCTGGGTGGAGTTTCCATGTCCTCCCCGTGTCCGCGTGGGTTTCCTCCGGGTTCTCCGGTTTCCTCCCACAGTCCAAAAACATGGATCAAGTCAATTAATTCATTCATTCATTCATTATCTCCCGCTTTATCCTCTATTAGGGTCGCGGTGGGGTTCCCCATGCCCATCCAGGGGAGAATGTCTCGGGCGCTGGGCAGATAGACCCAGGACAGGACGCCAATCCATCGCTGGGCACACACTCACTCACACAGACACACACACTCTATATGGGGCAATTTTGAGAATTCAAATTGACTTGATCCATGTTTTTGGGCTGTGGGAGGAAACCGGAGAACCCGGAGGAAACCCACGCGGACACGGGGAGAACATGGAAACTCCACCCAGATGGGGATTCGAACCGGGAATCCCTAGCGCTGAGAGGCGAACGTGCTGGCCACTAAGCCACCGTGCCGCCATTGATCAAGTTAATTGAGTTCTCCAAATTGCCCCATATAGAGTGTGTGTGAGAGAGTGAGTGTGTGCCCAGCGATGGATTGGCGTCCTGTCCTGGGTCTATTTGCCCAGCGCCCGAGACGTTCTCCCCTGGATGGGCATGAGGAACCCCACCGCGACCCTAATAGAGGATAAAGCGGGAGACAATGAATGAATGAATGTAATTATTATTGTTGATATTGTTTTATTTAACTGGTTAATCCCGGTTACGTTATACACTGCTGTCATTCTCGTTTTCATGTAACCAAATTAACACAAAAGTGTCTCCCAGTGGGTTCAACACGCTTATAAACACCAGCAGGGGGCGTGATATTTGTAAACGTCCTCGGTAAAAATAGGTTTGATAAAAAAATATATAGATATTTTATTAAATATGACCGTCAGTAACGACGTGTTTTAGTAAAAACATCTTTACAAAACAATATGCCTTAAAGATTAATATGTTTAGTGTTAGTGACAACGCTCTCAGCCAATCATCGCACAGTAGGCGTGTCTTCGTTGAAAGACGGTCGAGGACAGAAAACGATCAGAGAATTGTAAAATACGCGCATTGAGGTTAACGAATTAACGCAGAGTTTCAGGATGTCGTTAAAATATGAGAAACTGTTTAATATTTGTTGTTAGTCCCAAAAAAACCGTTTAAATAACATGTAATTTTAAATTATTATTTCCACCTGTTTTGGGAAAAGGCCCGCCTACTTTGCGATTATAGGACGATATTTCCCTGCGTCCTGGTGTGATTGGCTGATTCTGTTTTATGGTTAGAATTTAGCCAATGGGGTGCAGAGTGGGGCGGTGCTTCTGAATACGGGAGGGAAAGCGAGGAGCAGCGGGAGAGTGATGTGTGTGCAGGCGGCGAAGACTAATAATGATTTAATAATTAAAAAAACTAACATTTAATTTGATTTGATTTGTTAAATCGTGTGCAACTCGATAAGCCGCAGACTGAGGTTATTAAACGGCGCATTTTGCCTGAAGGTGGAGAAGAGCGCTGCTGACTTTGTCCGCTAGCATGTTAGCCGTTAGCAAATAAAGACGGCTGATTAAAGGTAAATAATTTCATTATAATTATTAAAATTGTGCTCGGATGTGTCGAACACACGGCGTTTCTGCGGATCGTTGGAGTCTAAAGAAAGTTGGTTGTTCCCGTTAGTTCGGCTTGTTAAAGCTCGTTAACTCTTTCGGTGCCGCTGCACTTAGAATCATTAATTCATCTTAACGGGAATAAAAGGTGGATTTCAGTGGAATTAATGGCTCCAATGTGATGTTTTCTGGTTCACACGGTCCGCCTCGAGCCCTCAGCTCCGTGCGGCTTCATTTTAGAGTTAAAATAAAAAAAACAATTCAATTTAAACCGGCTCTAAAAGTATAGGTGTCAAACTCGTGGCCCGCGGGCCATATCCGGCCCACAAGTCTATTCGATGTGAGATCGGTTTACGTTAATCCATCAATTATGGATGATGATGATTGGGGGGGGGGTTCCCCATGCCCATCCAGAGGAGAACGTCTCGGGCGCTGGGCAGATACACCCAGGACAGGGGGGCAATCCATCGCTGGACGCACTCACACAGACACACACACACTCTATATGGGGCAATTTGGAGAATTGAATTGACCTTGATCCATGTTTTTTGGACTGTGGGAGGAAACCGGAGCACCCGGAGAAAACCCACGCGAACGCAGGGAGAACATGGAAACTCCACCCAGATTGGGATTTGAACCGGGAATCCCCAGCGCTGAGAGGAGAACATGCTAAACCACTAAGCCACCTTTCCTTTACGTTATTCTGTTTTTGTTATTATTACTGACTCGGTAATATTTTAAATTTGTATGATTTTGACAGAAACATTTTATGGAGAGCCGGAATTTACTAATTCGTTTTACTGCTTAATCGGCTTGGGGGGGGGGGTTCTGTACACCCATGACAGGGCACCAGTCTTATCACTGAGTGCGCACACACACACACACGCGCGCACACACACACACACACACACACACTGTATTTGGAGCATTCAATTTAAAACCTTGAATCCATGTTTTTTTGTACTGTGGGACGAAAGCGGAGAACCCGGAGGAAACCCACATGGACACGGAGAGAACATGCAAATTCCACCCAGATGGTGATCTGGCCGCTCAAGGAGGACGAGTCCTCCACTGAGACTCGGTCCTCACAAGGTTTCTTCCTTAAATAACAACATAACAGGGAGTTTTGTCTTGCCACTGTCTCTTCGGCTCGCTCTCTGGGGGTTTAAAGGCTTTTCATTCTGTAAAGCTGCTCTGTGACGACGTTCTGTTTTAAAAAGAGCAACATAAATGACTTATGATTCGAACCTGGATCCTCAGCACTGAGAGGAGAACATACTAATCACTGGGCAGCCCTGTACATGGCGCCCGGGGAGCAGTTGGGTTTACTGTTTACTGTTTTTGGTGGGATCTCCCCGTAGATCAGAGCATGATCAACCGCCTGGACTGACCCGAGACCGTTAACGGATTTAATTAGTGCCGCCGATTTAACCGGAAAGCCGGTTCTCCAGAGACTCACGTCGTTCCCCGTCTGCTGTGTTTCAGAACGTCGGAGCTGCAGAGGGAGGAAGTCAAAGACAAACGGGACAGCAGCCGGGTACGTTTCCATCATCGTCATCGTCATGGTTACCGGAATCCCGTCTCCGATGCTCTCTGTCAGAGACGTTCTGAGTTCCCTGCAGCGCAGAGCGAGACGCTGAGCGCGGAACTGTCCGTTACATCCCATCAGACAGATGGACTTTGTAGTCCTGTAGTCACAGCCTGTAGTCCGTCTGTCTCTTTGTCCCGCGTCCCTGAGCCCATCTCCTCTGACCTCCCACCTGCCGGTGGTTCCACAGGCGCTGACATGCAAAGTTCCGGAGAGGGTCCGCGGAGACGAGAGCCCCGGGCCAACCCGATGGAGGACGAGCTGGACGGCGCGCCCGTGTTCGGCGCCGACGAGGACGACAGCGAGAGCGGCTCCACGCGGAAGGGCGCGCGGGGAGACGAGAGCGAGACGACCAACGACAGCGTCTCGCCGACGGGACGCCATGCAGGTGAAGCCCCTTTAACCCCCCTTTAACCCGAGACGGGGGCGGGGCCGTCCTTTAATCGAACGTGAACTGATTGTACGTTGTGGTTCGCTGCAGATGAAAGGGGGCGGGGCCTGTCTCAGACCGGAGGGAAGTCCTCTGAACACGAAAGCAGTGTAGGTACCTCGGCCGCCGGCGTCTTCACCTTTAATGGTTTCGTCGACTCGTTCAGAAGAAGTTTAGAATCTGTCGGTTGTCTCGGGACAGGCAGCGTCTCGGGTTCGAGGAGACGGCAGCCGCGAGGAGAGTCTGATGTCTCCCATAACGGAGATTAAGGATGAACCCGAGGACGAGGGTTACGATAAAGCGCTGAACAGCTCCCAGCCGTCCGACTTCAGTCGAGTTAAAGAGGAGACCGGAGAGGTGACCTTTGACCTACTGCTCTTTAGTGTGTGTGTGTGTGTGTGTGTGTGTGTGTGTGTGTGTGTGTGTGTGTGTGTGTGAGAGGCTGGTATCAGGGTGAATGTTGGTGTGGAGATCGGACAGCGCGATGGCCGCCTCGTCTCGCTCTCATCAGATTTTCGTTGATTTTCGGCGTGATTAAAGGTGATGAAAGGTGATTAAAGGTGATGCCTTTCACACTGTGTGTTCCAGTCGCTGAATGAGCTGAAGATCTGCTCGGTGTTCTCCGTCAGAGGAAGCGACGAGGCCATGTCCGGTGAGATCAGACGTGCAGAACCCGGTCCGATTCATTGATGTTCTCACAGACCAGGATCACAGACCATAATATTCACTCTTCCCTCCCCAGCCCTCCCTGCTGCCCCCCAGCCGCCCCCGTTCCCCACCATTAGCCAGTCCACGCCGGTCCTCAGAGCGCCCCCTATAGTCCTGCAAGCTCAGATGCCCCCTCAGTTCCAGGCCCAGCTTCAGCTCCAGCCCAAGACCTTGGCCCAGCTTCAGCCGCATCTTCAGGCTCAGCTCCAGAACCAGCTCCAGCTGCAGAACCAGCTCCAGAACCAGCTGCAGAACCAGCTCCAGCCTCAGCTTCAGATTCAGCCTCAGCTGCAGAACCAAATCCAGTCTCACATTCAGCTCCAAGCGCAGCTCCAGACCCACCACCAGCTCCCGGCCCAGTTCCAGATCCAGCACCCGCCGCCGCCGCCGCCTCAACCCCAGCCCCAGATCCAGCCGCCGCCTCAACTCCAACCCCAGCCGCACCCTCCGCCCGCCTCGGTGCGCATCTGCTGCTCCGGCTGCTCCAAGGTCCTTCAGAAAGGTCAGACCGCCTTCCAGAAGAAAGGATCCAATCAGCTCTTCTGCTCCACCATGTGTCTGACGGGATTCACGCTGCCCCCCGCGCCTACGACCAGCCCCCGAAAAACCTGCCACCTCTGTCTCAAGTGAGTTCCTCTGCTCCTCCGTTCTCCAACCCTCTCGTCTTCTTTCGTTAACGTTTTTTTTTTCTCATATAAAGTTCAGGGCGGCACGGTGGCTTAGTGGTTTGGCATGTTCTCCTCTCAGCGCTAGGGATTCCCGGTTTGAATCCCCATCTGGGTGGAGTTTCCATGTCCTCCCCGTGTCCGCGTGGGTTTCCTCCGGGTTCTCCGGTTTCCTCCCACAGTCCAAAAACATGGATCAAGGTCAACTGAGTTCTCCAAATTGCCCCATATAGAGTGTGTCTGTGTGTGAGTGTGTGTCCAGTGGATCAGATGGATTGTCGTCCTGGGTTTGTCTGCCCAGCGCCCGAGACATTCTCCCCTGGATGGGCATGGGGAACCCCCCCCCCTCGCGACCCTATTAGAGGATAAAGTGGAAGATAATGAATGAATGAATATAAAGTTCATTAAGCAAACTTAAGAAGTCTCGTGTGTTTTAAGGGTTATTGGGAACCTTAAGGACCTGATCACCGTCCCAATCGACTCGTCCAACACTTTGAAGGAGTTCTGCAGCCTGTCCTGTCTGAGCATCTTCAAATCCAGAGTGGAGACCCTCCAGGCCGAGATCGTCCGTTGTTCCGTCTGCCGGAGCACTAACGAGGTAACGAGGATGATGATGATGCTGATGATGATGATGTGTGGCTTCAAAAAGCTTTCTGTCTGATTTTTAAATTTTCTTTTTTTTAATTAATTAATTAATTTTTTTATTCACTCTGAACATTATGTTCTAGATCAAAGTGTTGATCATCCGAGAACACGATCTGACCAGATCTTAATATTTACAACCCCAGATCATCTGCATGTTCCCCTCGTTAAGTGTTACGTGAGCGTCTAAGACTTGGAGACCTTATGAGACGACCTCGCGAGACGTTACGAGACAATCCGGCAGGCGATCCTCCTAAATGTAAGCGGCGCGCCTCTCGTTTCAGATCCAGCACGAGGTGAACCATCAGGGCTTCCTGCACCGGCTCTGCAGCGACGAGTGCTTCTCGCGCTTCCGCTCCTCCAAACGCCTCTCCATGAGCTGCTGCGAGAACTGCGGCAACTGCACCGTCACGGGGAACTACCACCTGGTGCAGCTGGACGACACGGTGAAGAAGTTCTGCAGCCCCGGCTGCATCTCCACCTTCAAACAGGTGAGCATCAGGCTCATGCCACGGGTCACGTGACTGACTGATTGATTAACGAACCACTCACACCATCACGCATATCCGATCAGCTGTATCAGAACGTCACGGGATTCAGCATGTCGGCAGCATCACATGGATTTACCATTTACGCATCACAACACACGCTTTAACGAACAGGTGTTTATCAAATATACATTTAAATGACACTGGGCTTCCAGGTTTGAGGTAATTAAACACATTAACATAACTTTTTTTTATACTTTTATTATTTAATGTGATTATAATGTTGTTTTCTGAGCAAATGTATGTTGACTGTCCATATATTTATACACACACACAGTGCACAAAGTATTGGGACACACCTCAAATCATCAAATTCAGGTGTTTCATTCAGTCCCATGATCGCAGGGGTGCAGGCTCGAACACCCCGCCCCGCCTGGTGCTTTGCGCAGCCGCATGTGCAAACAGTTTGGGGAAGGTCCCTTTCTTTTCAGTGCACAAAGCAAGGTCCATAAAGTCACGGTTGTGAGAGTTTGGCCCACACCCCCATCCCCATGAAACACCTGAGAGATGAATTGGAACAGAGATGGTGAGCCGGGTCAGCACATGAGATCACGAAATGGGAGATGTTCGGGAGGAACAGAGGGAACTTAACGTGGGCTGTCCTAAAAGTTTGGGTCGTGTAGGTGTCCCGATACTTGTGTGTGTGCATTGCATCAGTGCATCACGGCATCCCTCACACGTTTTTGGTGAAATGAAAGGCTGATGTAAATGTTCTCTAAAGAAATAAAGAGCTGAGTGCCAATGTTTTAAGGACGAGAGGAAACCTTTGATCTGTGTTTAAAACGCACACGCAGTTCTGTACCGTCGCTCGCCTCCCTGCGTTTTTAAACCCTCCACGTTCCGCCGACGCCGCTCGCCACCCCTCATACCACGGACTGTTCGCCAAGTCAAGACTCTCCTCGCGAGCGTCGCGAAAAACAAGACGGGAGCCGGCTGCGGGCGAGCGAGCCCGCCGTCCAAAACGAACCGGAGCGAAGCCTTTAAACGGCTTCACAAGGTAAGAACACGTTCATTCATTAATCCATCATCTGCGTTAGAGCGCCTCGTTAATCTCTCACACAACTGTCCTCACAAATCTGAAACGCATACACCTGTCCAAAACGACTGAACCTGAGCTCCGTGTGTCCGACACCTCCGTCCCCTTAAAGTAATTAACCTGAACGTTAATGACGCCTCGGAAGCCCAGTATGTCACTCGCACTGCGCTCTTAATTACTCCGTCTGTTTTACTTTAAGTTCTTTACACAAAATCAATCAGACGTCAGAAAGTTCATTAAGAGTTAGAACTCATTAAATATCATAAACATAGTTATTGTGTTGGACAGCAGCATGGACTCATGAGTGGGCGCGGCCTGTTTAATTACGATGTTATTAATAATGATGTTAATTAAGTCTTAATACACAGAGGGAGTGGAATTTGGGAGTTGATGTGTTGTCTTGTCTTTCAGCGCATGGACGCGCCGAATCCTCCTGACGCCATAAAGCAAAGTCCGAAGGTGTGTAATCTGATTTTAATCTGATTTTAATCCGACTTTAATCCGACTTTAATCCGACTTTAATATGACTTTAATCTGATTTTAATTCGACTTTAATTCGACTTTAATCCGACTTTAATTTGATTTTAATTAGATTTCAATCTGATTTTAATCCGACTTTAATCTGATTTTAATTCGACTTTAATTCGACTTTAATCTGATTTTAATCAGATTTTAATTAGATTTCATTCTGATTTTAATCCGACTTCAATCTGATTTTAATTTGATTTTAATTAGACTTTAATTAGATTTCAATCTGATTTTAATCCGACTTTAATCAGATTTTAATTAGATTTTTATCTGATTTTAATTTGATTTTAATCCGACTTTAATCTGATTTTAATTAGATTTTTATCTGATTTTAATTTGATTTTAATCTGACTTTAATCTGATTTTAATTTGACTTTAATTCGACTTTAATCTGATTTTAATTTGACTTTAATTCGACTTTAATCTGATTTTAATTCGACTTTAATTCGACTTTAATTTGATTTTAATCTGACTTTAATCTGATTTTAATTTGACTTTAATTCGACTTTAATCTGATTTTAATTCGACTTTAATTCGACTTTAATTTGATTTTAATCTGACTTTAATCTGATTTTAATTAGCTTTTTATCTGATTTTAATTTGACTTTAATTCGACTTTAATCTGATTTTAATTCGACTTTAATTTGATTTTAATCTGATTTTAATCCGACTTTAATCGTTCCGTTTGGTTCTGGTTACAGAAAGAAGAGGAAACGGACGACTCCGAGGCGGACGAACGGGACGTGATGTCGTCGTTGCACGTGGAGTACGTATCGGATGAGAACGATTCGGACGGTTCTTGCTCGGGTTTGGACCCGGGCCGGGCCGGTACCAGTGCGCCCGGCGAGTCGGGGGCGAAGCCGAAGATCACGGTGAAGTGCAGCACGAAGACGGCGGACGGCAAGCGCGTGTGGAACAAGAAGCATTTCTGTCTCTACTGCAAGACGTCCAACAGCAAGATGGCTCGCCATTTAGAGCGCAAGCACAGCAGGGAGCTGGAGGTGGCGCGGGCGCTCAGCTTCCCCAAGGGCTCCAAGCGCCGGGTCGCGCTGCTCGAGGAGATCCGCAACAAGGGCAACTACGAACACAACGTGGAAGTCCTGCAGCGGGGCGAGGGGCAGCTGATCACCTGGCGTCAGCCGGATTCCAAGTCCAACCCCAAGGACTACCTGCCCTGCCCCCACTGCTGGGGCTTCTTCGTCAAAACGGAGCTGTGGAAGCACGAGGCCTCGTGCCGGGTGAAGAAGGAGAAGAACACCAAGAAGAAGGACAGGATCAAGATCTGCGCCTCGCACCTCGTCCCGGTGTCGGACTCGGCGTCCCGGGCCCGCAGGGAGCTCCTGGAGAACATGCGGCAAGACGCGGTGGGCCTGTGCGTCAGGAACGACCCGCTGATCTGCAGATTCGGAGACGTCCTGTTCGAGAGGATCGGCCGCGACAAATGCCAGCACGTCGGCCAGAAGATGCGCGAGCTCGGCAGGTTTCTGATCGCCGCCCGCGAGATCGACGGCACCGTGCGCGGCCTGCGGGACGTCCTGGTGCCGGGCAGGTTCGAGACGGCGGTGCAGGCCACGCGGAGCACCGGCGGCTCGGCGTCCGAGGCCAACGAGCGCAGGACGCCGTCTCTGGCCGGGAAGATCGGATACTCGCTGAAGAAAGCGGCGCAGATCGTGGTCGCCGAAGGTCTGATGAACGAGCAGGGGGACGGAGGGGGGGGCGCCAAGGTGTTCATCGAGATGATGGAGGCGCAGTGGAGCACCTTCGTGTTGGACCCGGTGCCTCAAACGCCGAAAACGGGGGAGTGGGGCCAGGATGTGACGGCTCCGCTGACGGACGAGTCGGATTCTCTGACTGAGGACAGTTCTCTGTGTGAGGAACCCTCAGGTACGACGCGTCCTCATCTGTCTCACTTTAATTTAACTCCTATCCCATCGGTTTAACAGAGACGGCGTTTCTAATTATATTTCAGACGGCGAGTTCTCGAGTGAGGGGCAGGACGTTGTCTCACAGGCTCCGTTCCAAATGGACTGTGATGCGGACTTTGATACCAGTTCTAGTGAATTGGATCAACTAAAGAACTCGGGTACGTTGTTCTCCACCCAATCCATAGAACACAGAGGAACACATTCATTCATCATCTTCTGCTTTATCCTCTATTAGGGTCGTTGGGGGGGGGGTTCCCCATGCCCATCCAGGGGAGAACGTTTCGGGCGCTGGGCAGATACACCCAGGACAGGGGGGCAATCTATCACTGAACACACACTCGCTCATATACACGCACACTCTATATGGGGCAATTTGGAGAACTCGATTGACTTGATCCATGTTTTTGGACTGTGGGAGGAAACCGGAGAACCCGGAGGAAACCCACGCGGACACGGGGAGAACATGGAAACTCTACCCAGATGGGGATTCGAACCGGGAATCCCTAGTGCTGAGAGGAGAACATGCTAAACCACTAAGGCACTGTGCCGCCCCAGAGGAACACATTTCATTTAAAAAAACAAATTAATTAAATCGAAATGCGGAGAGGGCGGCACGGTGGCTTAGTGATTGGCATGTTCTCCTCTCAGCACTAGGGATTCCCGGTTCGAATCCCCATCTGGGTGGAGTTTCCATGTCCTCCCCGTGTCCGCGTGGGTTTCCTCCGGGTTCTCCGCTTTCCTCCCACAGTCCAAAAACATGGATCAAGGTCATTTGAATTCTCCAAATTGCCCCATATAGTGTGTGTGTGTGAGTGAGTGTGTGCCCAGTGATAGATTGCCCCCCCCTGTCCTGGGTGTATGTGCCCAGCGCCCGAAACGTTCTCCCCTGGATGGGCATGGAGAACCCCCCGCCCCCCCCACCACTCTAATATAGGATAAAGCAGAAGATAATGGATGGATGGAAAATGCGGAGAACACACTTCATTTTTAATGAGATCAGATCAGCCGCAGATGGGCGTGGCATCATTCATTTTTAAACTCTGCCTCCCAGGAATCGAACCTGGGACACCCCCCCCCCCCCCACTGCACCACAGTGCCCTCTGTTGTTAGCCTGACGTCACCTGTAGGGGTGAATTAAACATCCTGATCACTGTGGGTGGAGTATTGATCTCCGGAGCGCCACCTAACCTTTAACCTAATTAAATACAACGCCAACGAGGATCCCCGTGATGTCATTTCCTTCTTTTGTGTCGGCGGCAGGTCCTCAGAGCGGCGCTCGGCCCAGGCGGCCGTGGAGCGGCCACGAGAAGGACGCGGTCTGGCGTCACATGTCCGTTTACCTCGAATCGAAGACGGTGCCCAAAAAAGAAGCCTGCGTTCTGTGCATCCAATCAGAACCAGAACTGAAGGAGAGAACGTGGAAGGACATCAAGTCTTTTGTCCACAACACTCTGCAGATGGAGCACAAACGCACGCTGCTGCCCCCTACAGGGACGGACTCTTAAAATCAAAGCGGGCTCGGAGGCCGGCATCCGTTCGTTAAATCCTTGTTTACTAACGACTTTAACGTCACCAGCTTCCACCGCCTCGCACACGAGGCCTGCTTATGTTCACAAATGTTTAACAGAAACTGGGATTAAAAGTCTCATTTATTTTCTTTTTATGTTGTTTGTGTTTTATTTGTTAAAAATATTGAAAAAGTTAAAGAGTCTCACGTTTATTGATGTGTTTCAGGGCATTTTATGATTTTATAATCACGATTCTAGATTCTAGATTGTGCACCTGGGATTCCAGGTGAGCTGGAACGGTGTCGGCCTTCCCCAAACTGTTTGCAACACCGTGAGAAGCATATAGTTTCTGATGGTGCTGCCAATTAATAACTGAAGGTTTTGCTGACATCTAGTGGCGCATTTTGGAATTGCTACTCAAATGCCTGTGAGGTTTGGTTTGTTATAATGTCATGTTTTTAACGTGTGTGTGTGTGTGTGTGTGTGTGTGTGTGTGTGTGTGTGTGTGTGTGTGTGTGTGTGTGCGCGCGCGTGTGTGCAGAGGAGCTCTAAGCGGGTGCACTGCCCCAGTTGTCAGGATTTTAAAGCTCTGGATCAGATGATGGAAGGAACCAATTCTCAGGGGGTGATCGAGTTCTTCTGCTCCGCCCGCTGTGTGGCTCACAGTCAGGCCTCTTGTACCCTCTCAGGTGGCCACCAGACCTTCAGCTCTTCTTCTGCGCCCGTGTGCCGAGTCAGCCGTACTCAGGGTTCTCCATGCTGTGTTCTCAGGTGCTTCGTTCCCCTGCACGAACTGTCAGAAGCTGGCCGTTCCTCAGTATCACCTGGCCATGCCTGATGGTTCCATCCGCAACTTCTGCACCTACGACTGCGTGGGCCGGTTCCAGGTAACCGTCGCGGGGTTGACGAGGCAGCGCTGTTCGGGATGGGTGCACTTTTATTTACTTATTGATTTATTAATTTATTTTAAGCATGCTGCTGGAATCTTTGCAGGAGCGAGTGCACCGGTCCAGCCAGCTCAACGGGGGCACCCCGCTTCATCAGCCACCGCCGTATAATCCCGCCCCGCCCTCTGTCTCCATCGTCGGTCATCACCCGAACCAAGCTCCGCCCGCCGAGCCGCGGCCCGCCGCCGTTCAGGACTCGCCGAAGCTGAGCTGTAAACAGTGTCTGAAAACGTTCAGCTCCAAACCCGAGCTGCTGCAGTTTAAGGTACGGAGTGACCTCATGAGGTGTGTGTGTGTGTGTGTGTGTGTGTGCATGTCCTGGTGGGGACCACAGCAAATCCATAGGGACCTCGTGTGTGGTAGGGACCCGCTCCTCGGGCCCCACGGGCACAAGCAATAAAACTGATGTGTCGGACAACATTTCCATAAATTTTGCCAAAAGTCTTTAAAAAGTCGAAAATCCGAACTAATAGTGTGTGTGTGTGTGTGTGTGTGTGTGTGTCAAATTATAAGTATTTATTATTTTAATGGCTTTAAATCACATCTCTTCTACAATTTTAATTTCCAATCTTAATGGAACATACCGCTGCACAGACGTTCCATTATGATTTTATTCACGTGATTGTAGAACAATTATATTAATTGGATGGGGGGGGTATTTGGCAGTGTAGTGCTGTACATGTAGTTGTAGAACTGTTAAATTAATTAAACTTACTTCATTTAACCCGTTCACACACTAACGAAGCCTGAGGGCAGAACTGAAAAACAATGGCTTTACCCTCATCACCCCCCCCCAACATCATCCATAGGTCTCCATAGCAACCTCTATTATTTATTCCATTTGCATATTAAAATGTTGATTTAATTGAAGCGGTTAAACTTTCTACTATAGAAATGATGGGTTGAGAGATCTCACTTTAATCGCTTTTGTTCGTAATTATTTGGAGAAAGCGGCTGTTTGATGGGGGGGGGGGGGTAGCCTGAATTTTCCACGGCTTCCACACGACTGACTCTCTCATCGTTGGAGCATGGATCGCACCAGGTAAAGTCATCTCCTAATCCTGCACTTTAATTAAAACTTTTTTTTTTTGTTTTATACGTATACCACGGTTATAAACACTCTCGCTCGCACGTTCCTCAAAGGTTTCTCAGAGGACGAACCTGCTGACGGCAGCCGGTCGGAGTCCGAGGGTCAATATGGGAAGCCGAGGAAACCAAGAAAGTCAAATAATATTAATACAATACTCACTGTATACAAGAGAAAAAGCCCTATGGATAAATATATGCCCCGATATTTATTATTAATTCATTATCTTGAACGCGAGCGTGATTGAAAAGCCGCTTTGTCCTATATTAGGGTCTGCGTCATGGGAGACCCTAATATAGGACATCCAGGGGAGGAACGAGCGCGCGTTCAAAGTCCCGTTTTGGGCGCTGGGCATGGATACACCCGAGGAGGGACACGTGGAACGCCAATCTATCGCTGGGCAGGACGCTAAATGGGACCGACCGGAGCTGCTGGCCTCCACTCACTCACTCATCCACGGAGACACACTCGATTATATGGGCGCACGAATATTGGAGAACTCAATTGACTTGATCACACCGTGGCGGGCATGCTCGTGGCTGTTAGTGGTTTCAAAGCCGGGAGCATAGTGTTCTCCTCTCCCAAGCACTAGCCTTCCGGGAACATGTTCCCGGTTCGAATCCCCGTCTGGGTGGAGTTTCCATTAGGGTTCTCCCGGTCGTCCGCGTAGAAGGGATCGTTCCTCGTCTTGAGCAGGGACGTTTCCTGAATTTAAGGGCAGCAAGGCTTGAAGACATAACGTCGAACCTTCGTACACCGCTTTCCTCCCACAGTCCAAAAACATGGATCAAGTCAATTGAGTTCTCCAAATTTTGCCCCATATTTAGAATGTGTGTGAGTGAGTGTGATTGCCCAGCGATAGATTGGCATCCTGTCCTATGTGTATCTGCCCAGAAAATTATTAATAAACCATACTCCCGAAACGTTGTACCCTTGGATGGGCATGGGGAGGACCCCAATCTATCGCTGGGCCCGTGACCCTAATAGAGGATAAAGAGGAAGATGATGAATGAATGAATACTGTATATACATGGATCAAGTCAGTTCTATATATATATGATATATATATACGTTGTATATATATATATATATATATATATTTTTATTTATTTTTTTTTTTTGATATAATAGCCAATATTTCAATAGCAAAGGTTAAACTTAATGTACGACATGTTAACGATCTTTAGGTCCCTCAAAGCCAAAAAGGAGAAAATGGATCTCCAGAGAAATCAAGGCAGTGGAAGACAAGCTCCTGGGTTGGATTTCCTCTGGCAAGGTTCCGGGGAAAAAGGCGTGTGTGGAGTGTATACAGTCGGCCCCTCTCGCACTCCGGCGTAGAGACTGGACGGCGGTTAAGTTTTATGTGAAGAATCGCATCGCCGCCGATCGAAGAGGGAGTGCAAACCGAGTGTGAGGGTCTCTAAAGGGTTTCTCACTGAACTCGCGTTGTTCACGTGTATCTAAATTGTAAAAGTCTGACCTTAAAGGAAATGGACGTAATAAAAAGTGTATATTTGCAGCAATTATGTGTGATTCATTTTTTTTGTTTATTTATTATTATTTTTTTTTAATGTACATGACATAACACTGATGTTTTACAAATCGCTGTAATGAGTAGGGGTGTCTTCAACTAAGGATTTTCATAGTCGAATCTGATTCGTCACATTTTCCCTATAGTCGACCGATAGTCGAATCAGTTAAAAGTTCACCACAAGATGGCGCTATAAGCGTGGTTTTTAAAAAATATATTTTTTTAAATTTTACTTGTTTTTCTAGAGCACCGTAAATGGGATCCCCGTTCTGGACTTTTTAAAATATTAAATATTTAAAAAATATTAACAGAAATTTTGGATGATTTTATTTGACAAAAGGCTATATATTTTTTTTTAAATGATGTGTGCGCTTTAACAATAGGCTACACATTAATAAAGCTCCCCCCAAACGGGGATCCCATTTACAGTGCTCTAGAAAAACAAGTAAAATATAAAAAAAAAAAATCTTTTTTAAAAACCACCCTTATAGCGCCATCTTGTGGTGAAATTTTAACTGATTCGACTATCAGTCGACGATAGGGAAAATGTGACGAATCAGATTCGACTATGAAAATCCTTAGTTGAAGACACCCCTAGTAATTATCATATGCAAATTATTTGATGGGTCCCCACTTGAATGTAAAATGTCAGATTTTGCTTACGTGCTTGTGTGATGTTACGAATTTTTATGTGATGGCCGTTATTCTCTGATCTCACTGAACTCAGATCAGCTGGCGACTGTGGTCCCCACCGGGTTGTGTCTGGTCTTGTGTCCTCACTATGTAGCCGAGACGTGTGTGTGTGTGTGTGTTTAATCATGTGGTTGTGTTTCAGAACCACGTGGGTGTGTTCTGCTCGCGGTCGTGCTGCGACGTGTACAAACGCGAGCGTGACGTGAAGGCGCCGTGCGCCTACTGCAGAGAGGAGAAGGTGATCAAGGACGTGGTGGTGTATGAGAAGCAGCCTCAGGCGTTCTGCTGTGAAGGTCAGCACCGGGGTCGCTCCCGTTCTCCCGTTCTCCCGTCCTCGCGCTCCACACCTCGCCCATGCTGATGAACTGAGCCCCGCCTCTGCTCTCTCTCTGCCCCCGCAGGGTGTAAACTGCTGTATAAGCACGATTACAGTAAACTGCACGGGGGGCAGTGCCGGGTCTGCGCCTACTGCTGCAACGTCACCTACAAAAGCATCCAGAACCATTTCGGGGGCAAACTGGAGGAGTTCTGCACCGAGGCGTGCATGTCCCTCTACACCGTGCTGTTCTACGAGGTCTGTGTCTCAGAGAACACGCTTAAAAAAAACATTGACGTGTCTGTCTTTGTGCGACTCCTCATACCTAACATCAGCGGCTGCAATAATAATAATAATAATAAAAAATAATTGTTATCTTTAGGGGTGAGCTGCAATATTCGCTGATTCCATGATTCAATTCAGAGAACCGTAGTCGACTATGAACCTCATAGTCGAATGTACCATTTTGACCACATGGGGGCGCCCATGGCTGCTGCTAAGCATTAGTTTTTACATGAAATGTCTTTGTTTTCGTTATATATATAGCCTTTTGTCAAATAAAATCATCCTAACTTCTAGAAAAAAAAAAGAAAAACAAGTAAAATATATTAACAAAATCTTTTTTAAAAACTATGCTTATTGCGCCATCTTGTGGTGAAATTTTAACTGATTTGACTATCAGTCGACTATAGGGAAAATCTGACTAATCAGATTTGACTACGAAAATTTGTAGTTGAATACAGCCCTAGTTATCTTTAATATTATTATTATTTGTAAGTTTAAAGATTCTGTTTAATGATGCCTGATGATGTAATGCCGGTTTTCTGCCGCTAGATGGCGAAGTGTTGCAGTTGTAAGAATCAGGGGGCGCTGAAGGAGAACCTCCGGTGGGACGGGACGGTGCGTCACTTCTGTCACCTGCGCTGTCTGCTGAACTTCTGCTCCAAGAACATCGTCCCTCGTCAACCCAACAGCAACGGTACGACCCGCACCCCCACCGCACCACGTCAGTGACATCATCACCGCCTACGCGGGCGTGGTCATGAGGTCATGAGGTCATGTGGTGCTTTGTTACAGGGATAACCTCGGCTGCCACCTCCCTCTCCAAAGACATGCCTGTGATCGGGGGGGTGGTGTCTCTGGCTTCGGCGCTGGCTGGGAACACGGCAATCACAGGTCTCAGAACAGCTTAATGAATAGAAGTGTGTGTGTGTGTGTGTGTGTGTGTGTGTGTGTGTGTGTGTAAAGCAGTGTTAATTGCTATGTGATCTGCAGAGAGACACGCCCACATTAAAGGGACTTTTATTTTGCCCTCTGGTTCACAGGCGCTCTTCCTCCCTCCACCGCCAGCTCCAAAATCATCGATGATGTAAGCACAGCGCTGAGCTCTCGGGATCGGGTTCTAGGGGTTCTAAGGGTTCTAAGGGTTATTGATGTCAAAGATTCTCTCGTGTCTCAGGCCAGCACGCAGACGGACGCGGCGGTGAACGGCGACGGCCAACCGCGGCGCACGATGAAGAACAAGGCCATCATGTGCCGACCAATCACTGAAGAGCAGCTCATCCAGTGTCAACTGGAACCTCAGAAACAGCCGTTTCACACCGGTGTGTGTGTGTGTGAGTGTGTGTGTGTGTGTGTGTGTGTGTGTGTGTGTGAGAGAGTGTGTGTGTGTGTGTGTGTGTGTGTGTGTGTGTGTGTGTGTGTTTATTATATCGGGTTCCTGACCTTAAGATTCCTGCTTATAAATTTCCTGATTATAAAGTTCCTAATTATAAGGTTCCTAATTCTTAAGGTTCCTGACCTTAATGTTCCTGACATTAAGGTTCCTGACATTAAGATTCCTAATTATAAGGTTCCTGACATTAAGATTCCTAATTATAAGGTTCCTGACATTAAGATTCCTAATTATAAGGTTCCTAATTATAAGGTTCCTGACCTTAAGGTTCCTGATTATAAGGTTCCTGACCTTAAGGTTGCTGATTATAAAGTTCTTGACCTTAAGGTTCCTGACCATAAGGTTCCTGATTATAAGGTTCCTGACCTTAAGGTTCTTTATTATAAGGTTCCTGATTATAAAGTTCCTAACCTTAAGATTCCTAATTATAAGGTTCCTGACATTAAGATTCCTAATTATAAGGTTCCTGACATTAAGATTCCTAATTATAAGGTTCCTGACATTAAGGTTCCTAATTATAAGGTTCCTAATTATAAAGTTCCTGACCTTAAGGTTCCTGATTATAAGGTTCCTGACCTTAAGGTTGCTGATTATAAAGTTCTTGACCTTAAGGTTCCTGACCATAAGGTTCCTGATTATAAGGTTCCTGACCTTAAGGTTCTTTATTATAAGGTTCCTGATTATAAAGTTCCTAACCTTAAGATTCCTAATTATAAGGTTCCTGACATTAAGATTCCTAATTATAAGGTTCCTGACATTAAGGTTCCTAATTATAAGGTTCCTGACATTAAGGTTCCTAATTATAAGGTTCCTAATTATAAAGTTCCTGACCTTAAGGTTCCTGATTATAAGGTTCCTGACCTTAAGTTCCTGATTATAAGTTCTTGACATTAAGGTTCCTGATTATAAGGTTCCTGACCTGAAGGTTCTTTATTATAAGGTTCCTGATTATAAAGTTCCTGACCTTAAGGTTCCTGATTATAAGGCTCTTGACATTAAGGATACTGATTATAAGGTTCCTGACCTTAAGGTTCCTGATTATAAAGTTCTTGACCTTAAGGTTCCTGATTATAAAGTTCCTGACCTTAAGGTTCCTGATTATAAAGTTCCTGACCTTAAGGTTCCTGATTATAAATTTCCTGACATTAAGGTTCCTGATTATAATGTTCTTGACATTAAGGTTCCTGATTATAAATTTCCTGACATTAAGGTTCCTGATTATAATGTTCTTGACATTAAGGTTCCTGATTATAAATTTCCTGACATTAAGGTTCCTGATTATAAATTTCCTGACATTAAGGTTCCTGATTATAAATTTCCTGACATTAAGGTTCCTGATTATAAATTTCCTGACATTAAGGTTCCTGATTATAAGGTTCCTCTTTCCGCTTCTCTTCTCAGTGATTGATGAAAACGGTGAGAAGGTGAGACTGGTTCCGGTTCCTGTCCCGGTCCCGATGCCCGTCTACATTCCGGTTCCGGTGCACCTGTACACTCAGTACACCCCGGTCCCGGTGGGACTGCCCCTGCCCGTACGTCCGGTCCCCTCCTCACTCAGCTGATTGATTTCCGTTCCGTCCGCGGCTTCACTCTGCACATGGTTTCGGTTCCAGGTTCCGGTCCCCATGGTGGTTCCGGCCAGCCGAGCGTCGCAGAGCAGCGAGGCCAAAGGCAGCGTGCCCTCACAGAGCTCGCTGGACGACGAGGACGGCGAAAAGAGCAAAGGAGGCGGACCCACGTCCCGTGGAGGTACGTCAGCCGTCTTTACAATGCCACGCGGGGGGGCAGTTCCCGGTTTTAAAGTGTCTGCACCTTCAGACCAGGGCAGTTCCTACAGCGGGGATCTGGAGTCCGAGGCCAGGTCCACCCCCTTCAGCTGGGCCGACGCCGAGGAGTCCTCCAACAACACGAAGACTCCGGTTCCCAAAGTTAAGGAACCTAAAGCGGTTCCTGCTTCAGCCGCCGCCGCGCCCGTCCAGCTGGATTTAGAAAAGGACATCCCTCTGAGTAAGAATCAAAGCTTCACCTTTAATATTCATTCATTATCTTCCGCTTTATCTATTAGGGTCGTGGGGGGGGGGAGAACGTTTTGGGCGCTGGGCAGATACACCCAGGACAGGACGCCAATCCATCACTGGACACACACTCACACAGACACACTCTATATGGGGCAATTTGGAGAACTCAATTGACCTTGATCCATGTTTTTGGACTGTGGGAGGAAACCGGAGAACCCTGCTGTTTCGGTTCGTGTTTATTTTGCCGTGACGGTTCGCAGGTTGTGAGGATGTCCTCCAGTTCTATGCAGGAACCGTTATAGGGGGACAGGGGATATTGTGACGGGATAGGCCCCAGCGTCACTCATCAGACTGATGAACATTGCGTATCGTGAGCTGCAGGTTCTTTCGGACCTGAATTCGGATCGTGTCCTCGCTCTGCCGTTTAACGCCGCGTGTTCCGCTCTGCGTCTCGCAGTGTCCACCGAAGCAGAACCGAAGGAGCAGAAGACGCCGCCGCCGCCGAAGCGACGCAAGAGAGGGAGGAAGGTACGTCAGCGGGGGGGGGGGGGGGGGGGGGGGGTGGGGGGGGGAGGGGGGGGGGGGGGGGGGGGGGGGGGGGGGGGGGGGGGGGGGGGGGGGGGGGGGGGGGGGGGGGGGGGGGGGGGGGGGGGGGGGCGCTGCTTTGTCCTCGCCGTTTGTTCGGGGGACGATTTCAGAACACGGTGACTCACACACACCCACCGCTGTCAGAGGGGGGGGGGGAGTTCAGATTATCTGTGCTGATCGTCGGCTGTTAAAATAACTGTAAAATAAGTGTGTGTGTTATATCGGGTTCCTGACCTTATGGTTCCTCATTATAAGGTTCCTGATTATAAAGTTCCTGATTAGAAGGTTCCTGACCTTAAAGTTCCTGATTAGAAGGTTCCTGACCTGAAGGTTCCTTACCTTAAGGTTCCTAATTAGAAGGTTCCTGACCTTAAGGTTCCTGATTAGTAGGTTCCTGATTATAAGGTTCCTGACCTTAAGGTTCTTGATTAGAAGGTTCTTGACCTTAAGATTCCTGATTATAAGGTTCCTGATTATAAGGTTCCAGATTATAAGGTTCCTGAACTTAAGGTTCCTGATTATAAGGTTCCTGACCTTAAGGTTCCTAATTAGAAGGTTCCTAATTAGAAGGTTCCTAATTAGAAGGTTCCTGACCTTAAGGTTCCTGATTAGTAGGTTCCTGATTATAAGGTTCCTGACCTTAAGGTTCTTGATTATAAGGTTCCAGACCTTAAGGTTCCAGATTATAAAGTTCCTGACTTTAAGGTTCCTAATTTTAAGGTTCCTGATTATAAGGTTCCTGATTATAAGGTTCTGGATTATAAGGTTCTGGATTATAAGATTCTGGATTATAAGGTTCTGGATTATAAGGTTCCTGATTATAAGGTTCCTGACCTTAAGGTTACTAATTATAAGGTTCCTGACCTTAAGGTTACTAATTATAAGGTTCTTGACCTTAAGATTACTAATTATAAGGGTTCCTGATTATAAGGTTCTTGATTATAAGGTTCCTGACCTTAAGGTTCCTAATTAGAAGGTTCCTAATTAGAAGGTTCCTAATTAGAAGGTTCCTGACCTTAAGGTTCCTGATTAGTAGGTTCCTGATTATAAGGTTCCTGACCTTAAGGTTCTTGATTATAAGGTTCCAGACCTTAAGGTTCCTGATTATAAGGTTCCAGATTATAAAGTTCCTGACTTTAAGGTTCCTAATTTTAAGGTTCCTGATTATAAGGTTCTGGATTATAAGGTTCTGGATTATAAGATTCTGGATTATAAGGTTCTGGATTATAAGGTTCCTGATTATAAGGTTCCTGACCTTAAGGTTACTAATTATAAGGTTCCTGACCTTAAGGTTACTAATTATAAGGTTCCTGACCTTAAGATTACTAATTATAAGGGTTCCTGATTATAAGGTTCTTGATTATAAGGTTTCCTGACCTTAAGGTTCCTGATTATAAGGTTCCTGATTATAAGGTTCCTGACCTTAAGGTTCCTAATTATAAGGTTCCTGACCTTAAGGTTCCTGATTAGAAGGTTCCAGATTATAAGGTGCAGCGGCTGCATTAACACGCTGTTCGGTCATTACTGTATGAACTGTAATTTGAGGTGTAGTTGCACAGGGTGGCCACCTGGTGGGGGTGTTTTACTGTAAACCTTTGGGCGGAACAGTGTTCTTCAGTCTGACTCGTCGATCAGTCGTCCACATACTTGTGGTTCTCTCGCAGGGCCGGCGGCGCTCGGTGACGGACGCGGGGGGCGTGGCGGTGGCATCCCCGCCCCGGTCCAAGCTGCACCACGTGTATGGAGTGAAGGCCTGGGCCGGCTGGGTGCAGTGGAGAGGTCAGCGGGGGGACGGTAAGCGCTCGCTCTGAGACGTGGGCCGGACCGCACGGCAGCATCACGCACCAACACGTTGCTAAGCAACCGCCTCCGACGAGCCGGCGCTCTGCACGTCTCTGAAAATGAAGCGTTTACGCGCCGCTCGCTACGATGCTTTAATAAAGCGGAACGTGGACCGCCGGTTCCCCAGAGAACCAGAGGACATGGAGGACGATCGGCGTGAACCGTGACATCATCAGTACATTAATGAGACGCCGGGTTCTGATCCTTTTTCATTCAATTTAAAGGACACGTGTTCTCACACTCCTGTACTCCGTCAGAACCTCACGGTTCCTCATTAAAGATGCAGACAGAACCTCATGGTTCCTCATTAAAGATGCAGACAGAACCTCATGGTTCCTCATTAAAGACACAGACAGAACCTCACAGTTCTTCATTAAAGACAGACAGAACCTCACGGTTCCTCATTAATGACGCAGACAGAACCTTATGGTTCCTCATTAAAGATGCAGACAGAACCTCATGGTTCCTCATTAAAGACACAGACAGAACCTCACAGTTCTTCATTAAAGACAGACAGAACCTCACGGTTCCTCATTAATGACGCAGACAGAACCTCACGGTTCCTCATTAAAGACACAGACAGAACCTCACAGTTCTTCATTAAAGACAGACAGAACCTCACGGTTCCTCATTAAAGAGTCAGACAGAACCTCACGGTTCCTCATTAAAGATGCAGACAGAACCTCACGGTTCCTCATTAATGACGCAGACAAAACCTCACGGTTACTCATTAAAGACACAGACAGAACCTCACGGTTCTTCATTAAAGACAGACAGAACCTCACGGTTCCTCATTAAAGAGTCAGACAGAACCTCACGGTTCCTCATTATAGAGTCAAACAGAACCTCACGGTTCCTCATTAAAGAGTCAGACAGAACCTCACGGTTCCTTATTAAAGACAGAGACAGAACCCAGTGGTTCCTTATTAAAGACAGAGACAGAATCTCATGGTTCCTCATTAAAGACAGAGACAGAACCCAGCTGTTCCTCATTAAAGACAGAGACAGAACCTCACGGTTCCTCATTAAAGACAGAAACAGAACCGCACGGTTCCTCATTAAAGACAGAGACAGAACCGCACGGTTCCTCATTAAAGACAGAGACAGAACCTCACGGTTCCTCATTAAAGACAGAGACAGAACCCAGTGGTTCCTCATTACAGAGACAGAACCCAGTGGTTCTGGTGTGTAAGTGATGTAATGGTGATGTCAGAGTGGACATTGCACGCCGCTCTGTGTCTCGTGAGGGTGAGGAACATTCGCCCCCCCGCCCGCGGACGCCGCTGACTCTTTGACGGCTGTGTCTTTTTCAGCGAGTCCTCTGAGCGTGAAGGAGGACGTTCTGGACTGCAGCTCCGCGGAACTCGGAGACGCTCTGTGTCACTTCATCAGAGAGGTCCGCAGACCGAACGGTCAGCGCTACACCTCGGACAGCATCTACTACCTCTGTCTGGGCATCCAGCAGGTCTGTCTCGAAATCCATCCATTATCTTCAGCTTTGTCCTCTATTAGGGTCGGGGGGGGGGGTTCCCCGTTCCCATCCAGGGGAGAACATTTCGGGCGCTGGGCAGATACACCCAGGATAGGGGGGGGCAATCTATTGCTGGACACACACTCACTCACACAGACACACACTCTATATGGGGCAATTTGGAGAACTCAATTGACCTTGATCCATGTTTTTGGACTGTGGGAGGAAACCGGGGAACCCGGAGGAACACGCGGACATGGTGTGAACATGGAAACTCCATCTCTAAATCACCGACTATAATCCTCCTGGTGGGCGGAGCCATCCATCCATCCATTATTTTCCGCTTTATCCTCTATTAGGGTCGGGGGGGGGGGAGGGTTCCCCATGCCCATCCAGGGGAGAACGTTTTGGGCGCTGGGAAGATACACCCAGGACAGGGGGGCAATCTATCAGTGGACACACACGCTATATGGGGCAATTTGGAGAACTCAATTGCCCTTGATCCATGTTTTTGGACTGTGGGAGGAAACCGGGGAACCTGGAGGAAACCCACGCGGACACGGGGAGGACATGGAAACTCCACCCAGATGGGGATTTGAACCGGGAATCCATAGTGCTGAGAGGAGAACATGCCAAACCACTAAGGCATCGTGCCGAGTGGGCGGAGCTTTTCTGAAAATGTTTAATTTATACATTTCCTCATTTCCTGATGTCATATACTATCTTAGAACGTCAGGGTGGTTCCTGGTTTGTTGGTTGATCTTCTCTCTTTGATGCGCAGCATCTTCTGGAGAACAAGCGGCTGGAGAACCTCTTCATGGACCCTCTGTACGAACGCTTCACCTCTGACATCACCGAGCTGCTGAGGGACTGGGAGCAGACGTTAACTCCGAGTGGTACCACCCCTCATTCATTCATTCATTCATTCATTCATTATCTCCCACTTTATCCTCTATCAGGGTCGCGGGGGGTTCCCCATGCCCATCCAGGGGAGAACGTTTCGTGCGCTGGGCAGATACACCCAGGACAGGACACCAATCTATCACTGGACACACACTCACTCACTCACACACACACACACACTCTATATGGGGCAATTTGGAGAACTCAATTGACTTGATCCATGTTTTTGGACTATGGGAGGAAACCGGAGAACCCGGAGGAAACCCACGCGGACACGGGGAGAACATGGAACCTCCACCCAGATGGGGATTCGAACTGGGAATCCCTAGCGCTGAGAGGAGAACATGCCAAACCACTAAGACACGGTGTCGCTAATTGACTTTAATTATTAATTAATAATCAGGCTTCGTTACTTCTCACCATCCGTCGGTCCGCTGTGAAAAATCTAAAATGGTTTATAATTACATGTTAATTAGTCTGTAATTTTCTGCGTTGCTCCGAGGAATTACTCTGTAATCTGTAAGCTCACCACCGGATGGCACCAAATCCCACGCACTGTGTAGCTTTGCTGAGTTCCCCGTGTTCTCGTGCTGTTCTGCGCAGGGTTCCTGCAGTCGCGGGTGGAGGAGAGCTTCCTGTGGGAGTGTAAGCAGTTGGGCGCCTTGTCTCCCCTCGTCCTCCTCAACACGCTGGTCTTCTTCGGCCTTCGGAACCTCGGCCTGAAGACCCCGCAGCAGCATCGGCAGCTCTCCTTCGCCGGCATCGGCCGCTGTTCCAAAAACACGAAACACGGAACCGTCGCCTACCTGCGCCTTCAGTTCCCCAAAAACGAGGACGACCGGGACAGGAGAGGTGGGACGCCCTTACTCATGTGAAGAAACACGCCGTGTTCCGTTACTAACCCGACGTTCTTTATTTACGTTACAGTAGCACTTGGTAAGAGGAAGAGGGACGATGCGGAGGACGGTATGGAGGTTGTGGAGATGCTGGAGAACGCCGAGGAACCTCTGCGCTGTCCCGTCCGGCTCTATCAGTTCTACCTCTCCAAATGGTGCGACGTTTATTTAAACGTTAAAACCTTAACGTTAATCTCAACCACCTCTCAACGCCTTAGCGACCACCTGAACCTGTGACCTTCTTCTGACCATCTGCCCGTTTGTCCTCCGCAGTCCCGACTCGGTCAAGGACAGTCCCGGCGTCTTCTACCTGCAGCCCGAGAGTTCCTGTCAGGCCGAGAGCGCGGCGTGGTTCACGGCGCGGCCTCTGGAGGACGCCGTCCTGGACAGCATGCTGCTCCGCCTCCTCGCCGTCCGCGACGTCCATCTGGACTCCCGGCCGCATCAGCTGCCAAGCTCCACGGACGAGGACAGCTCGTAACGAGTCGCCCGGGAACGGCCGATGAGGCGGCGCGTGGGCGCCGGCGCCATGACGGACCCGCACCCGTGGGCTTTTATTGTTTCGTTTGGTAGGAGTCCCGTTCCCCTGACGTTCCGCCGACGTTCCCCTCGACGTCCCGCCGCGGCCGCTGCATGGTTTAGAGATCTAGCTCTTTATAATCCGCTGTTCCGTTTCGATCTACGTCTGAAACGCTGCGCCTGCGTGAGGCGCCGTTCCTCAAGATCTTGGAGGGCGTTTGGTTTTGAATCTGGAGGAGGGGCTCGTTTTATTTTGAAGGCGTTCGTTTGGGGGGGGGGGGGGGGGGGGACGGGGGGGACTTTCAGAGAGCGAAGAGCGAAGTCAGGACCCAATCACAGGGGCCCGTGAGCTGATGTTCTGCTTTGGTTTGGGGGGGGGGGGGGGGGGGCTGCAAGTGTGTGTCTGACAGATGGGATTAATTAATTCATTAATAAACGGAGCTCTGGCTTAAAGTCTGGATTCCGATTCATCCCGGTAGGTCCGAGGTCTGGAGTGTAACACTAACGTCTTTTGTTCGTGATGTTGCCGCCGCGCTGGAACGACTTAAGAACCTTCACCAAAACGCCGGCCGGCCGGCGGTGTCCTGGATCGCATTCTTACCCCAGTGAGGGTCATGTGACCAGTTTTCCTAAACGATGATGCATGCGATTTGGGTCGCCGTCGGTCCGTCTGCGTGGCGTCGAACCCTGGCGGTCCATTTAGAGGTCGCTGTTCTGAACATCCCGGTCCGTTAAATTCAGAACGTCATGACGGTTCAGTATTGAGAGATGTTTCCACGTGATGTCGTTAAAGTGGCACCTCGTTTTCATATTGTTAATTAATCTTCATTTATTTTCTCAGACATTTTTTCTTGCGATGGATCCCGGGACCTATCCCGGTGCTCAGCAGGAGAGTGCGAGGGAAACCTCCGGGATGAGGCTCCAGGCCGTCGCAAGTTATTTATCCCGTTTTAATTTGCCTGCTTTTGAAGTCCTCCAGGTGGCGCTGTGCTTGTTTTTGTTCGTGCGTTCGGTGAGGGGCCCGGCTGTTTTGTACTATTTACGAAAATGTACATTGAGAGAATTTTGTTCACGGAATTAAACGCTGACCTGAACCAGAACCGCAGAGTCGCGCTCATTTCTTACTTCCTCTACTGCCCATCAAGGGGCGCCACAGTGGGGCTGTTCTCCAGATCGCCCTTAGAGGGCGCCCTCGACGCATCGCTAAACCTCCTCCTGTCTGACCCTGAAGTTAACGATGTGCCGAACTCGTTTAAAACGTCTTTTTTGGTTTTACCTCCGGCCATCTCTGAGTGGAACGTCCACACACAAAAAAAAAACAAAAAAACAAAAAAAACAAAAAGTCTCATTATGGTCCCCGTTCCTTCGTGGCGCGGTCGTTAAGCCGACGCTCGTTTAAAGCGCCGTGCTTCGTGAGACGACGACTCCGCCGCTTCCGTCCTGCTGAGCTCTTCATGTAGAACCGCAGGCCTTGGAATTAATTAGGTCTGCGGAACGAGGGCGGCGCCGGCCGGCGCGTTCGGGGTGGACGCGGCCGGGACGCCCGAGCTGTGCGATGTTTAGCCACGAGATTATGCAGATATTTGCACAGATACATCCAGTGCTGCCTACGATGTACGGCCAATTGTCATTTGCTGCCATGGCAACGGAATCGAGAGGCTGTTCTGAAGCACTGTGCCGGATTCTGCAGCTTTTCAGACAACTGTTAAAAAAAGAGAGAGAGAGAGAGCGAGAGAGAGAGAGAGGAAAAAAAATAAAAAAAGGTAAGAAATGCAGACAGTTGGTGACATTTCTGTGCCGTGAGTCCTGGGAGTGAAGACACTCGATGATTCGACCTTTTCTTTGTTTTCTTTAAAGCTGTGGGTCTGAAAACAAAACGTCTGGCTGCTCGATGTTCACCACAATAAAAGTTTTTTATTCCATCCATACGTTATCTAACGCTTTATCCTCTATTAGGATCGCGGGGTGGGGGTGGGGGGGTTCCCCATACAGGGGAGAACGTTTCAGGCATTGGGCAGATACACCCAGGACAGGATGCCTATCAGTCATTGGGCACACACTCACACAGACACACTCTATATGGGGCAATTTGGAGAACTCAATTGACCTTGATCCATGTTTTTGGACTGTGGGAGGAAACCGGAGAACCCGGAGAAAACCCACGCGGACATGGGGAGAACACGGAAACTCCACCCAGATGGGAATTCGAACCGGGAATCCCTAGTGCTGAGAGGAGAACATGCCAACCAACTCAGCCCACCCATGTCATTTATTTCTTTTAAATGGTTTTGTTTGCACTGATGATTTTTTGGTTTAAAAAACTTCTCCCATGTGAACGAGCCTGCGCTCGAGCTCCTGTTCGGCGTTAAAGTGTGTGTGTGTGTGTGTGTGTGTGTGTGTGTGTGTGTGTGTGTGTGTGGGTGCGAATGAGGCTCAAGAAGTGTCGAGTGTGTAGAGGCGGAGGAGGAGGAGGCGAACAAAAGGCCGAGCGGCGGATTTTGCCGATAATTGTACATCTGTCGGTGAAGCCGCGGCTCGGAGACGAAGCGCTCTGTGAGACCGTGAGCGTTCAGGACGAGCGTCTGAGTGACGAACAGGGACGGCGTCTGATTTCCCCGCGCGGCTCGCGGTTATTAGAGCTCGCTGGAGGTCAAATCCAAGTTTAGATAGAAATCTAAGATCTGATGAGAGTGAGCGAAAGTGTCCTGATAACTGCAAAAAGCCCCGAAGCGTTATCCGAAAGGGGAGGGGCGCGCGGCGAGTGAAGAAGTGCGAAAGGAGGGAGGGAGAGCGAGCGAGAGAGCGAGGGAGGGAGAGGGAGAGCTGACAGCGTTGGAATAGGAGGCCAGTCGTTAAATCATCAGCGCTCCTTCACCAGGGAGGACGTTCTCCTAAACGCCGAGGACGTTCTCTAAACGGTGGGATCGTCGCGGCCTGGAGAGTTTTTAAACGTTGGCCTGTGGGACGCTGAGAGGACGGCGGGACCGTTCATCTGTCCTTGGGATGCTGTGATTTCCAGAACGGGGACCTTCTCGTCCATGGTGGAACTTATGGAGATGATTTTCGGCGAGGAGAAAAGTCGGGACGCCTTCGGTTCCGGATCGGAGGACGATGTGAGTTTGGCTTTTTTGATCTGGACATAGCTGGAGAATCTCGAGAGGCCGAACTAAAGCAAGGTGAACATCTATTTATATCGATTTCCAGAAACCTGCTCCGTCTTACGGGACTGAATGTTTAGAGACCTCCCGTGGACATGCAGACCTTTCGACCTCGTTGTTTCTTTAATTAAGCAATTAAAGCCTTTGATTATTCGTAAGTTCAGCCGACTCCTGGGAATGACTTGAGCAAAAGGAACTTGATGACAGAACGTCCCCTCCACCTTTTCTAACGTCCGTTGTTTTTCACGATGGGCAAAGCGCTGAGTCGTCAGAGCCCCTGTTGCTCGAAGAAGCCAGAGAGAGAAGGCTACAACGAAGATGGCTACATCCCTCAGCGTTCCATCTACGATACGATGTGCATCAACGAGCATATCGACCACAGCTCAGGACACAGCACCTTGGGGTCGCGGCGAGGCCGCGAAACGGACTTTTCCAGCAACGGCTCGCTGGGCGGGGACATGTTCGACAACCGATCGTCCATGCTTCTGACTGCAGGAAGACGACTGGACGAACGGTTTATCTTTGACTCTTTGAAGCTGGCCAACGACGAACTGAGATCGCCAGGAGGGTTCGTCCGGTCCGCCTCACCGAGCGTCTCATGCTCTTCAGCTCCCAGTGGCTCCGTTAACAAAAGGCATCACCTCCAGGATGGTGCCAAGAAGGACAGCCTTTGTCGGCACTCGTGGAAGGTTCTGGCGCCTCCGAAACTCCCAGAGCCTTTGGAGCTTTCGCCAGGGGAACGGAACTTTCTGAATCCAGGGGTGGCCTTCTTCCCGAACAGCATGACCTCCCCTCAGATCTCTCCGTTCTCTGGTTCCCCTTTCTCCACTGGTACTCACACTCCGTCCGTGTTCTTCTCCCCTTCACCGCTGCCCTATCATCAGCAGTTCCACAGACAGTCTTTGCCCACACAGCCGTCGTCGCCGAGACCTCCCTTTTCGGAGCTGTCCGTGAGTGCCCTCATGTGCGCTCCGGATATCCAAGAAATCCGAGAGAAAGAGGAGAGGCAGGAACCGGTCTCTTTGGTAAAGGAACGTAGTACATTTGAGACTTTCAAACCCAGACCCGTCGAACCCATCAGCGAGCAACAGACGGTCACCCCGGAGCCTGAAAACGACACCGCTCCCCTTCTGCACCCTCCAGTCTCCAAAAGTCCCAAAATCTGCACGACCTCGATGGAGTCCACCTGGCCTCGGAGACTGATTGGAAGGAGGAGGACGGTGAGACAGGGTGGAGCAATTCACAACCTTCCGATTCTTCCTCCTCTACCTTCTTTGCTCATAAGGAGCGTCTCGGATAAAAAGCCGATGCCTCGCCTTTCTCCGTTTCCTGAGCACCAGGGAAAGGTGGAGGGGCAGCTGAGCAAATCTCTGCGCAAAAACGAACTCAAGGACTTTCCTTTACAGGAATGGAAGATGCTGAGAGACAGAGAAGAACGCAAATCGGAATCATCACGACATGACGTGGAGAAGGAAGAGGTCGTGAAGGAGTGCAGCAAAATAGAACCCGTCCAGCAGAAGGTTGAAGAGAGCACTGCAGAACACACGGCCCCTGAGAGTGAGGAGAACTGGGAAGCCGTTTTGGAAATGGTCAACTCACTTTGGGATGAAACATGGAAGGACTCGGATTCCCAGAATTTGGGATCTTTGAGGCGATGGCCGGTTTTGAGTCCTCCAACAGGTTTCGGAGGTTCTCAGGCTCCTTCTGCCACCAGTTCTGAGTTGGGGCCCGAAGACTTGTTGGAGCTCGAGGGACTATGTAGAGAGGACTCGATAGATTCCGAACTGAACGATTACCCTGAGTTTCTGTCTGATTCACAGCCAAAGGAAATTAAAAACAGGGTTGTAGTAAAGCAACCAATTGGCCAACCATATCATCAACGGAGCATCCCAAAAACCCTGGATCTCAAGCCCTCGCAGAACACGTTTGATCTAGACTTTACCACAGGAAGCCGAGGAAGGACCAAATATGTGCAAAGTGACTCGCCAGATTCGAACTTGACCTTAGACTCGGATTCCAGTGGGGTTTATATGTCCAACGCCAGTCAAACCAGCAGAGATGACATCACCTCGGACGGTGACCGATCTCCACATGAATTGGACTTCGTCAGCGTTCCGTTACCATACAGAGCCAAAAATATACAAATTGCAGAAATGATGGGACTGGTCAGCCATGAACTCGATAATCCCAAACTGATACCGAACAACAAGAACCCTGTGAAAAGTGTCTCCATCAAAAGAGTCAAAACCAAAGATGAGGACGGGTCTGTGGATCATGTGATTCGTAACACTGTGACAACAAAGACCGACGCTCCTTTGCCGTTGTCTCCTTCCAAACACGAGGTCAGAGCGACGTTGCTGGACAGCGCTGACCTGGATCCCTTTGTCGCCACGGACAGTTTTGTCTATCTTTCCGTCGTGCCCCCTCCCAAACCTAAAGACGGCCTTCCAAATCCGGACGAGGCCCCGACTGTTCCGGTCAAACCCACTCCTCAGATCTCCTTCATGAAACCGAGTCCGTACCCCGACGAGTGTGACTTCCTTTCCACAGATAGCTTCGTGTACCTGGCGGCTCCTGACTGCCACCTGCTGACGGCTGAAGGACACTCTGTGTATGGTGACTCGAGGGACTCGGATTCTGAGGACAGTGGCTCCAGGGCGGAATTTGTCCAACCCTCTACGGTGGGAGACAGCGACTGGGACTCCGACCTGTCCGACTCGGACCACGAGTGGGATCACTGGGAGGAGCTGGAGCAGGATGTCCTTCAAGGACTCTTCTGCGAGGACAAATCGGAGACCGACAGCGAGCGTCATGGCAACCAGGCCTGGCAGAGTTCTTGCCAGCGTGCTGAGTTGGAGGCCATTGTGCAAAATAAAGCAGGGGTGTCTTCGCGGCAGGCGCAGGGGGCCGAGCAACCCACCGAGAGAAAGTCTGTGACCTAACTGTTGTGACTGTTGCGAGAGAGAGAGAGCAAAAGTTTATAAAGGAGCCTCGTAGGACGAACGGGACGGGCGTCAGGTCCAGAGTTCAGGATTCTGAATGTTCTAAAGCACATGTACGGCTTATTTATACTTCGTGGATAGCTTTTTGTTTTGTTACTTGAGTTCGTTGCAGATGTTGATCTCGAACCGAGCAGTAGATTCTTGTGATTGTGACTTTTATAAAAAGGTTTTGATCAGAACATAGAACAAATGTTTAAATATACAACGCAATACAAAGCCTGAGCACAGAAACACTATATTTGCTATTTTACTGTCTTCTATAGTCCGTTACTAACGCTTTATATTTATGGGCTAATTACTGAATGAATGACGTGATTGTAAAGAAACTATGATATCGATTTATTAATATAATTTTCAGTGGAATCAGAGAGACTCGTCAGCATTAAACCGCAGCTTGCTTTTACAGCGTGACCTGCACTTCTTTAATCCGCTCCGGTGCAGGAGGTCCCCACGAGGTTGAACGTTAATCTGTGAATGTTTACCTCCGAGGTCATGGACTTTATATTGTTGCGCCATTCCAATTAGCACAGATCCCATCATGCCTCGCCGACACCTGCTATTAACCTAATTCTGATTATTATCAGACAGAAAATGATTCATTTGCAGTTCATATGAATCCTACAATTTACGGTCGAAAGTATAGGGACACGTCGAGGAAGGCTTTTAACCCCGTATGAATTGGAACAGCGATTGTGATCTCACCTCTGTGTGTTAATATCAGGTAACATCAACCGATTCTCTCCGTCCCACATTCAGCAATAACCTTCGAGCGGGTGTCCTCCCGCCCTCCTGTGGGGGGCGACCCTACTTCCAGCCTACTTTACGCCGCCCTCAGTCATGTTGCCCTGGTTCTCCGCCTCACGTCTGCTTTAAAGCTACATCTGTTCAGGTGAGCGGGAAGGTGCGCGGCTATTTTCGGTGGAGTGGTCCGTGTTCCTCTGGGGGTTTCTGGTTTCTTTGTATTCAGGACTCACGGGCTGCAAATATTTATTCTGCGCAGCTCCGCTAAGGCAATAGCAGTGTTGTAAAACGCCGAGCTGTCAATAAAAGCTAACGTGAACGAGCCGAGATGCCGGGCCTGTTTCCTTATTTCCTCTCTTGGGTGAAAATCGGCGATTCTTGCGCTCTCTCCTCCTCAGCCTTCCCTCTCCATCTGTCTCATGGCCTAGAAATATATGATTTCCCGCGTGTGCTGTACGAGGGGAGGATGCAATCTGTGGTGTGGGTGGCCGAATTCGCTATTTTAGAGCAAATTAATTAGTTCACGCCTAACAAGGGCAAATCTTAATGTAACGTATGACGGGATAACACACAAATGGGTTGACATCATGCTCTGGGGTATGTTTGTGTGTGTGTGTGTGTGTGTGTGTGTGTGTATCCCCGACTTGCTGGCACCTTTTGTTGCCTCACACTAACCCACATTGTGCACAGTATGGTATGTTCCATCTGTTCCCATGTTCTCCGGGTATACAGTCCTGGTTCTGTGGGCCCGGCGTTAATTTGTCTTGGCTGTGGTTCCGTATCCTGCAGGTATCCTTCACGCAAACTACAGATCGAGGTCAGAATCACTGCTCATGGTTTATCCATGGACGTGTCGTGTATGTCTATTATTCAGAACAAACAAGTTCCTCGAGGGATCGAGAACATGGAGAGTGAGGACCGGAGCTTCATTATTATTATTATTATTATTATTATTATTATCATCATTATTAATATTACCATCGCGGCACGGTGGCTTAGTGGTTTAGCACGCTCGCCGCTCAGCGCTAGGGATTCCTGGTTCGAATCCCCATCTGGGTGGAGTTTCCATGTCCTCCCCGTGTCTGCGTGGGTTTCCTCCGGGTTCTCCAGTTTCCTCTCACAGTCCAAAAACATGGATCAAGTCAATTGAATTCTCCAAATTGCCCCATATAGAGTGTGTCTGTGAGTGAGTGTGTGCCCAACGATGGATTGGTGTCCTGTCCTGGGTGTATCTGCCCAGCGCCCAAAATGTTCTCCCCTGGATGGGCATGGGGAACCCCACCGCGACCCTAATATAGGATAAAGCGGGAGATAATGAATGAATGAATATTACCATCACAGTTGTGATACTGACCTCGTTTGTGGACGAGTTGTTTATGTCCACAGGATCACCTTTCGTCGGCGGTTCCTTTCCCGTCACGTTGTTCTCGTTCTCCGCATCACAGCGCTGCTCCCGTAAACCTCACGAGAAACCACGGCTCCAGCTTGCCAAGTACCAATTATGAGTCACGTAGAAGCATCAGTCATGACAAGGTCAGGGGTTCTGTTATGAGATGTTCATGTCGGTACGTTTGGAGTCGGTGGCTGTGATTATTTTATTTTTTTTTCCTCCTCAGATCAGATTCAGTGCGGATCTGGAACCCGGTGTTTTCTGCGGGAGGGGGCCGGCGGTGTGGAGTGAACGTGTTGGCTGAGTGCCGCCGTGTGTTTGTGTTCATGTGCATGTGGGAGGGATGTTGCGCGGTGTTCGTGCGAGTGCGCAGAACCCGGGGCAGGTGCGGAGGCGGCGCTCAGCCGAGGGGGTGACTCACCGAGTGGGATAGTTGCTTCTCAGCTCTGTGGTCAGCGGGACGTATTGATGTGAGGCGAACCTTCTCTTCATCCACCGGAGACCCTGCACTGAGGCCATTAGTGCGCCTCATTATAAATAGAACACGGGGCCTCGGAGGGGGGGGGGGGGTGCTTAATCCAAAGCCCCTGTACTCCCCACAAAATCCATTTCCCTCCTTTAAATAGACCGATGGACGGCGAGCACCAGCGACGGAATGAGTGGGAGGAATGAAATCGTTGCTGAAGGATCATGAGGTGAAGCTTATGTAAGAGGATTGAAGGTGTATCGCCGCCTCGGAGACGCCGAAGGACTTTTATTCCTGACGGCGGTGGAGGCTGCGCTCAGAGAACAGCAGGGCGGCCTGAATGCAGGACCATCGGAGGGTCAGGGGGTCAGGAACCGCTCGCTGGACGAATGTTCAGGACTTTAGGCGGCTAAGTGCTCTTTCCGGCATCTGTCCAAAAACCGAAGCCGCTGATTAAACATTCATCTGGAGCAAATGAAATGTGAAATAGGAACAGTTTAGGGAAGGCCCTCTTCTGGCCCATCGTGACTGAGCAACAGGGCGCTACGGTTCATTAAGTCACGGCTTGCTGGAACATCTTAAGTAGCCTGTGGAAGCTTAGCAGCCACCTTTGGTATGAACTGGAACTAGGATTTTGAGCAGCATCGGTGTCTGACCTCATAAATGGCTGAAACGGCAAAATCCCCAACAAAAAGTCATCACTGTTACTGCTGCCAAAGGGGAGGTGGAGCTTAAAACAGGATGTAGGCGTGTCCAATAGATTTGTCTGTATTGTACAAATATCTCAGAGCCAAATGAATGTCCATTGCTTAGTGTTTCTCTTTATTATAATGTTTAACCCTTTATACATGTGTGTGTATGCATACATACATATATATATATGTGTGTGTGTGTGTGTGTGGTGTATATAAATATATACAATATATATCTATATATATATAAAATGAAAACACCACAGTGACAGCAGCAAAGGCAGTTTTGTGGAACAGTTCAGAAGGAAGATTCATAAGTATTTGTTTTGAGGTCTGTGCTGGTCGTGTGGACGTTATTATTTCATTTATTTATATAAAATAAAGTTATGTACACAGTTTATAAAGTGTCTATAGACCCAAAATGTGTAAAAGCCCAAAATGAAGTGATGTAAATGAGATGGGAAGGTCACTGCATCAGTTCACGTTTTTGCTTCATCTCTGAGTCTGTTTTGAGGTTCTCACACGAGACCGTCGGATCTCTCCACTCCTTCTTCCGGGGAATGTCTTGTGCCCCCAGCGGCATTTTAATGTCTTCACAAGAAACCGTAGGATCTATCCAATGTTTGTTTGGAGGATAGGGTTGCCTCCTCAGCGGGGCCCGATCCGGGGTGTCCTCGGACTTCCGTGCGTGGACTTTGATGATGCATTTGTAGATCTTCTTGCTGATCAGGTAGACCATTTCACAGACGCACAGGAGGATGCAGACGGCTGAGGTGACCACCATGAAGAGCGTGAAGATCTTCTTCTCCGTGGGTCGTGAGATGTAACAGTCCACAGTGTTGGGGCAGGGGGCCATTGAGCACTTGACGACTCGCGGCAGGTCAAATCCTTCGTAGATGTGATGCAGGATGTAGAGGAACCCTATATCGAACCCTGCTCTGAAGAACAGGCTGAGCATGTAGGTCCACCACAGACCTCCTCGCTTCTTCCCCGGCCTGAGGTACATATGCTCAGTGCCCTTGTGGATCTGCATATACTTCTTGTCCTTCTCCTCCCTCAGCTTGACGTGAGCCACGACCAGCAGGGAAGGACAGGTGACGAAGATGAGCTGCAGCGCCCACAGGCGGGTGTGGAAGATGGGGAAGAAGCTGTCGAAGCAGACGTTGGCGCAGCCCGGCTGTTTGGTGTTGCAATCGAACTGTCTGTTCTCATCACCCCAGACGCTCTGAGCTGCCACCACGAACACCAGGACCCTGAAGGTGAAGACCATGGAGAGCCAGACTCGGCTGAAAGCTGTGGAGTATTGGTTGGCTCCACTTAGGAGGATCTGTAATCCAGCCCAGTTCATCCCTTAACAGAGGTAATCCTAAAAATAATCAAAACGGAACATTAATGAGTGAAATAACTGCTCGCGATGTTTTTGTAGACGTCAAAGCCATAAGCCACAGTCTGGAGCTAAATCATTAATCAAAGCTCTGTGTGGGTCAGTCCTACTGAAACTGAAACGGGCCTTCACCAAACTGTTTCCACAAAGTTGAAAGCATACAGTTGTCAAATACAGTAATTCAGTAATTCTGAGGTGTGTCTCATTACTTTTGTCAATATCAGTTTCGGGTGTAACCGAAATATTTAAAGCACTAATCATCAGAGTTCTGCTGCGATTAGATAAGCTCCAGATGAGGTTCATTAACATTCATTCATTATCTTCCGCTTTATCCTATATTAGGGTTGTGTGTGTGTGTGTGGGGGGGGGGGTTTCCCCATGCCCATCCAGGGGAAAATTTTGGGCGCTGGGCAGATACACCCAGGTTAGGGCGCCAATCTATCACTGAACACACACTCACACGCACAGACACACACACAAACACACTCTATATGGGGCAATTTGGAGAACTCAATTGACTTGATCCATGTTTTTGGACTGTGGGAGGAAACCGGAGAACCCGGAGGAAACCCACGCGGACACGGGGAGGACATGGAAACTCCACCCAGATTGGGATTCGAACCGGGAATCCCTAGCGCTGAGAGGAGAACATGCTAAACCACTAAGTCACCGTGCCGCCCAGGTTTGTTAACATTTTGATTTTAATTAACAAAGAACAGAAACCTGAACTCCTGAAGGTATTGAAACCTGTCATCACACATTGTGATGTCATAACGCCTCCCTGAGACCAAATACTGTGATCCCTGTGATGCTGCCGAGTTTAACCCCGCACTGCCGTCAGATTCCACGGTCCTCACAAAGCAACACAGACAGCTGATTCATGAGTCATGAATCAACTGTGAAGTGTGACGGAGGACGAATCTTACTTCTGTTTATAGTTCCGCTTCCCTCTTTAGTTTCAGTGTTCATAATCTCACATTTATTCTTAATCCAACATTAAAGAAGAAGTTAATCCCTGTCTGAAACCTGCTCATCAGCCGCCTCCCTCTGCTCCTCTGTCTGAATATCAACTCTGTTTTAATTCAGTTTGCGGGTTTCAAACGTTATAGATCTATATAGGTTATAAACGGTATAGAAATCTGTGGATTAAACGGTTTAATAATGAAGTGCTTTTCATTTAAAGAAGAACATTTAAATTAATGGTGGAGGTTACGACTCACTCAGTGCTCTGGGAGAAATAAAGTAACTGCGTCCCCTCAGCACCCCCCAGCCCAGTGGCCCCCAGCGGGTGCACCTGCAACACAGCGAACGCGTTCTTCATTTAAATATTAAAAAGAACACCGCGTTCTCTCTGCTGTTTTACTCTGTCTGCAAAAAACTCCCATCTGAAGATCACTTTTGGTTTCTGTTGAAATCGAGTTCATCCTCATTCCTGGTCCTTCTTCTCACTCACTTTATGAAACGGGTCGTTCCGGTAGTCATTTGTCCAGCCGCGACGTCATTACCAATAACACTCGCCTCTGAGCACTTCACATTCTTATCTATTCCCACATTCCAAAAACTGGAATCCTGTTACTCAGCGACCAGCGTTCACTTTAAAAACTGGACGAGATTACGATTTTGTTTTCAATAAATGCATTTATGAATCAAACCTTGTATTTTTTTTTTTAAATAAAGTGTGTTTGTAAGTGTTTTATTAAAGCGATAAGACTCTCGAGGTTGTGTATTATTGTGAATAAATCACGTAAAGAGGTGGAGCTGTACTCCACTATACATTGGGACTAATAACACCTCTTTATGTGATGTATTCAGAATAATGCCACGCCCTCTCGTACCGTATTGCTTTAATAAATGTTATAGTACCAACTTGTGCCGCCGTATTTTAAACCAGTGGTTTGTGTTTTAATACTGAAGGACTGAATTAAATATGAAGCTCAGACGTTTACACTTTTCACAAAATCACAGAGTCAAATGGAGCTGCTTCTCTTTTCAGAGGACTTGGTGCTGGATTTGATTCTTAGGTAGGTAAGGTTCTTTCGGTGTGGTGTTGGTATGTTCTCCCCCTTTCCCTCCACCTGGGTTTCCTTTCACAGTCTAAAATCACAATTAGTCGGTGAAAAGGAAATCAAATTTTTGTGAATGTTTTTCTTTGTGATCGGTTCGTCAGTTGTCCAGGGTATTTTATCATCTTTTTACTGGGATAGGCTCCGGTGCCATCACAAACCTGAATAAGTGAAACGGGTAGTAAAACAAATTTTCTCCTTGAAATGAATTATATTATTGGTAGAGGGAGGCGGAGTTTAAATCTCAAACAGAAGTGTGTTGAGTTTGGTAATCCAGATTCTTCACTGCAAAAAAATATTTGTCAAAAAAATAAAAAATAAACAGAAATCAAGAAAAAATGTTGATGAATTCTGTAAAAGTGATCTGCCAACACGGTGAGAACATTGATCCTGTTAAGATTATTAAAATAAGTAAACATATTTAAGAACTAGATTATCTTAGTTTGAAATCTATTTAATACAAAAATATAAGACGTGTTAGTCGTGTTTTGTTTTTTTTTTTTTTCCTGAATTCTGCTGATTTACAAAAAGTCCCCAAATTGTTAGTTCTGTTTGATTTAAATCATATGAGAAACTGACAGTCTGTTGATTACGTGAACATGGCGCCTCGGTGGAGTCTGTAGAAAATGGAGTGACTCCAGAAAAACTCCACAAATTATATTTTTATTTATTTCTCTGATTCATTAGGAAGTAAAATTATTCTGAAAACTGAAGATAAATCTTTCAGGTCCGACTGCTAGTACAAATTGTCTGAAGCTCAAAGCGTTTAAGAGAAGATGCCGTTGTTCTGGTTTTGCTTTTTTTTCTGTTCCAAATTTTATTTTAAGAGTTTTAGCTGATTGGAATTAAACAGAACGATCAGGTGTTGGTGTTTAAACTTCCATCTTCGTGTCAGTGAACAATGAGGTGTGTCAGGCTTTTATCTTATCTCACCACAAACAGCTCCCGCAGCAGGTTTGTAGGACGTTAAACCAGGTCTGACTCATAATGAGAGAGCACAACAAACAAGAACCCGAGTTCTCCTGATGAAGAACGTATGAAGGATCCTTTCTGAATCGAATCCCTCAGATGCTCATGTGCATCAAGACATTTTAGAATGATATTAACTAAAGGACTTTCTCAATATAAAGACTGGGATAGGCTCCAGCACCCTTTCCTCTTAAAAATGATTTCATTCACATAGAGAAAAGAAATAAATACTGTCTGTTTACCCTTTAGAAAGTTAATTAACTTTTACCTCAAATTTATCATTTTTTATTTTAAAATATAAGGTGGCTTAGTGGTTTAGCATGTTCTCCTCTCAGCACTAGGGATTCCCGGTTCAAATCCCCATCTGGGTGGATTTTCCATGTTCTCCCCGTGTCGGCGTGGGTTTCCTCCGGGTTCTCCGGTTTCCTCCCACAGTCCAAAAACATGGATCAAGGTCAATTGAGTTCTCCAAATTGCCCCATATAGAGTGTGTGTGTGTGTGTGTGTGTGTGTGTGAGTGAGTGTGTGTCCAGTGATAGATTGGTGTCCTGTCCTGGGTGTATCTGCCCAGCGCCCGAGACGTTCTCCCCTGGGTGGACATGGGGAACCCCCCCCCCCACAACCTCAATAGAGGATAAAGCAGAAGATAATGAATGAATGAATGAATAATTCGATTCAGAATCAGACTCTGTTTCTGTTTCATTCATTCATTCATTATCTCCCGCTTTATCCTCTATTAGGGTCGCGGTGGAGTTCCCCATGCCCATCCAGGGGAGAACTTCTCGGGCGCTGGGCAGATACACCCAGGACAGGGCGCCAATCCATCGCTGGGCACACATTCACTCACACAGACACACTCTATATGGGGCAATTTTGAGAATTCAATTGACTTGATCCATGTTTTTGGACTGTGGGAGGAAACCGGAGAACCCGGAGGAAACCCACGCAGACACGGGGAGAACATGGAAACTCCACCCAGATGGGGATTCGAACCGGGAATCCCTAGCGCTGAGAGGCGAACGTGCTAAACCACTAAGCCACCGTGCCGCCCTTGTTTCTGTTTCAGTTCTTATAAAATCATATGGTTTTGAAAACGTTGCAGACGCGTTACAGTCACACCTTTAAACAGGAGAATTATTCAAGCAGCATTTTATTACAGGACCTGGTGCAGTGTGGGCCGCACGGCGGCTTAGTGGTTAACATGTTCGAATCCCGATCTGGGTGGAGTTTGCATGTTCTCCCCGTGTGCACATGGGTTTCCTCCGGGTTCTCCGGTTTCCTTCCACAGTCCAAAAACATGGATTTGAGGTGAATTGGCTGCTCTAAATTGCCCCATACAGTGTGTGTCTGTACGAGTGCGTGTTTGCCAATAGATTTGTGTCCTTTCCTGGGTGGATCTGCCCAGCGCCCGAAATGTTCTCCCCAGGGTGGGCATGGGGAACCCCCCCCCACGACCCGAGAAGAGGATTATGCTAATAATGAATGAATGAATGAATGAATGAATGGTGCTGTGGGTAAAGTATTTGTGCGTCTGTGTTTTAGATCTACAGAAGTTTTACAGACGCCTCATTCCAAACCGATTCCCATTTTGCAGCTAAAACAGATCCCACTTTTCTCAGAAGGATTTCTACAAGATTTTACAGAGTGTTAGGGTTTGCACGACACTGTTTATCCAAAATAAACTTTTGTGAGGTCGGATGCTCATAATCTCAGTTCTCGTTCATCTTAAAGATGCTGAATGGAGTTGAGGTCAGGGTTCTGTGAGGGTCGTTCAGGTTCTTCCACATCAACGTGGCCTTACGGACTTTACTTTGTTCCCTGCAGAATGTCTTCTGTTTTCTGCTTAATGAGCCGACAGCTGTATGACGGATTTCAGTCTTTAATTATTTTATATAAATTAATTTCCTTAAGCACACGCACGGTTTTAAACGCGAGCTGCTTCATTCACACTGGAGTTTAAAACCTCTGTCTTTAGGTTTTAAAGATAAAACGTGTGATTTTCTACATGATTAAATGAGCTCATTTTGTTAATCAATCATTCATTAAACATGCAGCTTTACAAACATTCTGATTCAGAAAGTAAAACAGAAAGTGTTTAAACCTCAGCATTCAGTTCATCATTACAGTTTAATGTTATAAATATAAAGTTAAAACTATATACCTTTAATGTATGTCATACATTTACACAAGGTTCACTTTATCTGCTTTTACATAAAGAGAGAACCTTTTATTTAATGCAATTAGATTATTATTATTATTATTATTATTATTATTATTATTATTATTATTATTATTATTAATTGATCAGAACAGAATAACGAATGAGGAACTTACCAGATCATAAATAGAACAGATTCAGTTCCAAAGCTGCTCGTCAACTCAAACTGTAACACAGATATGGCATATCCAGTCTGACCTGATCTGAGAGAGTGAATAATGTGTGGTGAGGGATGAGGCATGTGGGTGATGTTACCAGAGTCAGGAACAGGGTGGAGCTCTGAGGGCGTGTGTGGTGTCTTCTTACATGCAAAACTAAAAGAACGATGGAAAACAAACTTTCACTATTCACACTGTGTGTTTACACTGGATTAGTGATGCAGTCAGTGGATTTAAAACACACACACACACACACACACACACACACACTGCTGAACTGAGTACTGACCCAGCACTGAGCAGTCTGAAGTTTGTTCTTTAATCCAGCTCACTGGTGGCTTATCATTTGGACTCATGTACATTCTCATTTGCATCATGGTTCAGCCGGCCTGTGCACACAGGAGTCACGTGATGGGACGCTCCATCTTGATTGCTTTATTTTTATTTAATTGTCTGTTCAGATGTTCAGATATGAACAGTGTCTTCATACTAATCTTCACAAACATGAGCGTAAAGACTTCATTGTGAATATGAGTTTATGTTTAGTTCAAACAATGATTATTTTTTACAATTATTTTAATTACGGAGGTGATGATCAAATCTCAAATGTGAATAACTCAATCCACTGTAAATTATTTTTAATTAAAATAACTTCATTTTTTAGTTTTTCTTTTCGGTGCATATTTCTATTTTTGAAACACTTATTTCAAAACATAAACTAATGTCAACGAGGATAAAATATTTTTTGTAATATTTATCATTATGTTGATATGAAATCGTTTAAGAAACTCATATATAAAACCGGCGGCACGGTGGCTTAGTGGTTAGCACGTTCTCCTCTCAGCACTAGGGATTCCTGGTTCGAATCCCCATCTGGGTGGAGTTTCCATGTTCTCCCCGTGTCCGCGTGGGTTTTCTCCGGGTTCTCCGGTTTCCTCCCACAGTCCAAAAACATGGATCAAGTTAATTGAGTTCTCTAAATTGCCCCATATAGAGTGTGTCTGTGTGAGTGAGTGTGTACCCAGCGATGGATTGGCGCCCTGTCCTGGGTCTGTCTGCCCAGCGCCCGAGACGTTCTCCCCTAGATGGGCATGGGGAACCCCACCGCGACCCTAATAGAGCATAAAGCGGGAGATAATGAATGAATGAATGAATGAATATATAGAACCGCGTTTTTTTTCGGTTCATGTTATGACTCAAACTAACCACTAGATGGCGACATAGCTCACCTTTCTGAATAGCGTCGCATTTACGATATTAATAAATAATAGCTCGTTTAATCTCTGTTTTAGATGTAATGTAAACAGATCGATTAAACTGAGAGTTAAATTAATGAGATAACCCCATCACGCTGCTTTGTAAAAAAATAAAATAATTAACAAACAATGTCAGAGTCAGGTTGTGACGTCACAGAATGTGTGGGAAAGTGGAAAGGTGTATTGCGCAGTTCGACTGAAGAACCAAACATCGTTCATTCATCGGAAATCTGAAGTTTAAAGGTTTGTGCGACGTTTTCACGACGTTTTCACGACGTTTTCATGAGTTCGGGTTATTTGTGTCAGGTGTGTGTTGTACAGGTGAGTGACCCTTTAAAGCAGCAGCGTCAGTGTTAATGCTTAATGTTTATATAATGATGCCGTGATTGTAAAAGTTCTTCTTTTTATGAACCGACATCCAAAAATTATCCGTTTTCTGTTAAAAAACCAAAGCTCATCGTTAATCAGGACGTTAATTACAGTAGATTAGTAATTCACTTCGAGTGAAATGATTAATGAAATGTGACACCATGGCAACGCGCACCGGAGCGACTCTGATTTAACAGACTTGTGATTTTCTGTTAGAAAATCGTAACTTTAGAGACAAATGGCAGAATCTTCTTCACCAGAGACACAAAACAAGACACGCCGCAGCAGCAAAGATGATCTTTACAACTGTAAGTCTCTTATTCACATCGTTTAACATTTGATTTCATTTAAGCCACATTAACTTTTCTGCAAATGATAAGCAAATCATTATAAACTGAAATTAAACATTTTACTTTAAACCTTATAGCTTCATTAGGGCAGCACGGTGGCTTAGTAGTTTAGCATATTCTCCTCTCAGTGCTGGGGATTCCCGGTTCGAATCCCCATCTGGGTGGAGTTTCCATGTTCTCCCCGTGTCCGCGCGGGTTTCCTCCGGGTTCTCCGGTTTCCTCCCACAGTCCAAAAACATGGATCAAGTCAATTGAATTCTCCAAATTGCCCCATATAGAGTGTGTGTGTGTGTGTGTGTGTGAGTGTGTGCCCAGCGATGGATTGGTGCCCTGTCCTGGGTGTGTCTGCCCAGCGCCCGAGACGTTCTCCCCTGGATGGGCATGGGGAACCCCCCCCCCTCCCGCGACCCTAATACAGGATAGAGTGGAAGATAATGAATGGATGACATCTTCATTAATGTTGCAGCCTATCCTTGCAGTCGTTACCACGAAATCTAAGAAAAGTCCATGGACAGGTCACCACTAGGCAATCTAGCACCTCCATTTTACCCACCAGGATGTTTTTTGCATTGTGGGTGGGAACCTAAATCCCTGAATGAAACTCACACAGACACAGGGAGAACATACAAATGTCACACAATCCTCCACTTCCCTTCCTGCTTGTGAATTAAACCCAGGATTTTAAAAAATTTGCTCTAAAATTTTATTTCTAGCACTTATTTATTTTAAAGTGAATTTATTCACACACGCAGACCTGTGAATTTCCCCATTGTGGGACAAATGAAGGTCTGTCTTATCTCATCTGTCTCGCATCACATTTCATAAAACTGCAGACTGACCGGCTCTCGCAGGTCTGTGGTGCATCCAGAGTTGCAGGGTTGCACTACTGCATCCACTACTCACTCAAAGAGCCGACTGCGAGCATTTCAGATGATACAACAATGAGTGTGAAAACATCTCACAGATTGTGTTTCCTTTGCAGTTGCAGGTGAATCGAACCGTCCGTCTAAAGATCACTTACAGTGTTCTGTCTGTCTGGAGGTTTTCACGGACCCAGTCACCACTATATGTGGACACAACTTCTGTAAAAAGTGTCTAACGCAGCGCTGGGACCAGAGTCCACACTGTCCGTTATGTGAAAAGAAATTTGACGACAGACCTGAACTAAAGATCAACACAACCCTGAGGGACGCCACATATCACTACAAGAGCCAGAGTCCTGAGGTGCAGAAACCCGGTTCGTACCACATGTGTGCGAAGCACGACAGACCTCTGGAGCTGTTCTGCAAAGATGATCAGATGTACCTGTGTCAGTCCTGTGGTTCTGAGGGTCACGACAATCACCACATCACATCTGTAGAAGATAAGAGTAAAAAGAAGCAGGTGAGGGACTAATGAGCTCTCTATATATATATTTAGATATATAATATAAAATCAGGGCGGCACGGTGGCTTAGTGGTTGGCACGTTTGCCTCTCAGCTCTAGGGATTACCGGCGCGAATCCCCATCTGGGTGGAGTTTCCATGTTCTCCCCGTGTCCGCGTGGGTTTCCTCCGGGTTCTCCGGTTTCCTCCCACAGTCCAAAAAGTCAATTGAGTTCTCCAAATTGCCCCATATAGAGTGTGTACAGTATGTGCGTGTGTCTGTGTGAGTGAGTGTGTGCCCAGCGATAGATTGGTGTCCTGTCCTGGGTGTATCTGCCCAGCGCCCGAAACGTTCTCCCCTGGTTGGGCATGGTGAACCCCCCCCCGCGACCCTGATATAGGATAAAGCAGAAGATAATGAATGAATGAATGAATGAATGAATATAAAATCAATGTTTACATCAACGTTTGTACTCAGATCGATGTGAAGAAGTCTCAGACTGAGGTGCAGCACATGATTAGAGACCGACAGGAGAAGATCAAGGAATTCCAACACTCATTAGAACTCAGCAAGGTAAGCAAATCGGGATCTAGATTTGAGTTAGAACATAAACAGAATCATCCAGATAGCACAGAAAGGATAGGACGTGAAGATGTTTGGTGGTATGACATCGCTGGACCACTGTCTGAGCCAATGAAAACATCCATATGGACCACATGACCCAAAACAAGTCACCCAAACACGTCTGGTTCAGTTCTGCTGCAGATCTGGTAGTGCTACCTATGGGAGTCACTTGTGTTACCCTAATGTGGTGCAAATGTGGCCCACGCTTCACAACCGAGTGCGGTCCACCCAAGTGCCTTCACCGAACAGACTGTAGATCCATCACAACATTAACAGAACTGTCTTTATATGTTTAAGTAAAAACATTTTAAAACATGAAATACATTTAAATAAAATACATTTTTAGTTTTATTGACTTTACTAAGAATGAGTTATTCCATAATGATTAAAAAACTTTTTTTAGAGCAACACAGAGAGAGAGAAATCAAAGAGTGTTGAACTCTTCAGAGTTCTGATTCGCTCCATTGAGAGGAGTCATGCTGAGCTGATGGAGAAGATGGAGGAGAAGCAGAAAGCAGCAGAGAAACAGACTGAAGGATTCATTAAAGATCTGCAGCAAGAAATCTCTGAGCTACAGAGGAGAGACACTGAGCTGGAGAAGCTTTTACACACTGAGGAACATCTCAACCTCCTACAGGTCAGTGTTCCTCTCTCTAATCAATGACAATGGAGAACATCCCAGAAGATCCAGTACAGAACATCACTCTCCATGCTGAGGGATTTCTCCTCTCTCCTGCTCTACTGTAGGTTTATCCATCCATCTGCACACCTCCACCCACCAAGAACTGGACTGGGATCAGGACCAACACTGATCTGAATTTGGAGACCGTGAGGAGAACGCTGTCCGAACTTCAGGAGAATGTCAATAAAACGCTGGATGAGAAATTGAAAGAAACGGGTACGAAGGTTTTATAGTTCGTCTGTTTCAGATTGAAGTGCAGTGATTCGTCTTTGCTGAAATTTTGATGTTGTTTTTGATTCACAATTCAATACATTTTTTTTATCAGTCTCCAGAGAACTGAAGAGGATTCAGCAGTATGCAGGTACAGCGCAGTTATTCTTTATTACAGCATTAAAGTTAAATCAGTATAATTGATAGCGACCCCAACATATATAGTTTTAATTCAGACCTGTGAAATTACTGAAAAATGTAATTCGATTTATTATTATTTATTTTTAAATTTTATTTAATTCAGAAAAGTGCTTTTTAGCTACCTCCTTTAGATGTTACCAATTCTCCTATTAGGCTGAATTAAAAATCTATTTAAGCTGAGAAGTATTAAGTTTATTGTTAGTATAATAATGACAATCAAATCAAAATCAAATCAGGTTTATTGGTCACATGCATAGATATACATGGTACAGCCAGCAGTGAAATTCTTTCCCGACATCTCCACATAGAATAAATAGAATAAAAATAGAATAAAGATAAAGTAAAATAAATTATGTATTTACAATTATGGCACTGTAACTGATGTAAATTAGAATGGTCTTGTAAGTTCTGAGTTGTGATCAGTTGATGAACTGCGGCCTTGCTGTGTGTTGCAGTGGACGTGACTCTGGACCCTGATACAGCGTACCCCCGACTCGTCCTGTCCGACGACAGAAAGCAGGGAGGATATGGAATCACGAAGCAGAACCTCCCCGACACTCCAAAACGGTTCACCAGGTACCGCATCGTCCTGGGGGAGCAGAGTTTCTCCTCGGGTCGGTTTTATTACGAGGTGCAGGTCAGTGGCAAGATGGAGTGGAGTTTGGGAGTGTGCAGAGAATCCATCAACAGGAAACACGAAATCGAGAGGTTTAATCCTCAGAACGGACTCTGGACTGTGATTCTGAAGAACGGGGAGGAATTCACGGCCCGTGATGCGTCTTACGTCCCGCTGTCCCTGAGGCAGAAGCCCAGGAAGGTGGGGGTGTTTGTGGACTGTGATGAGGGTGCCATCTCTTTTTACGATGTTGAGAACAGAACTCACATTTACTCTTTCACCTCTCAGTCTTTCACTGAAAGACTCTATCCATACTTTAGTCCCTTTGGTGACGATCAGGGTCAAAATCTGGCACCGCTGATCATCGCTCCTGTAACGAAGCCTCAGTGATTTGCTCATCAACATTGAATGAATCAACACAATTCAACATTCATTTATTCATTATCTTCCGTTTTATCCTCTATTAGGGTCGTGGGGGGTTTCCCCATGCCCATACAGGGGAGAACGTTTTGGGCGCTGGGCAGATACACCCAGGACAGGGGGGGCAATCTATCACTGGGCACACACTCACTCACACAGACACACTCTATATGGGGCAATTTGGAGAATTTAATTGACTTGATCCATGTTTTTGGACTGTGGGAGGAAACCGGAGAACCCGGAGGAAACCCACGCGAACATGGTGAGAACATGGAAACTCCACCCAGATGGGGATTCAAACCGGGAATCCCTAGTGCTGAGAGGAGAACATGCCAAACCAATAAGCCACCGTGCCGCCCCAATTCAACATTTTTGTTAGATTTTTTACTTTAAAGGGTTTTCATGACAAATATATACAACAGATATTTCCATTACTGCTTAAAATTCTCACTAATTTACTTTCTTCATAACCAGGACGTGAAATTAGTTAGAGTAAATATTTAAAGTTAAAATAAATGTGTGGAAACCGTCATGCAACAGTTCATAATCTGAAGGTGCGGTTAAAGTAAAGAATAAACGCGCTGGTCCACATTCCATCTGCTGAATGCTGATTGGTCAGAAGGTCTAAATAAAGGATTTAAACAGAACAAACACAGATGTCTGAATGCTACGGCCGCTCTGCGCAGCTCTCTCACTGTACGTTCTGATTTTTGCTTAAAGAGAGCTTCAGAGCTTCTGGTAGGAGATTTGACTTCATATGTAACTAAATCAATTATTAATAAAAGTTTGATTTCATTTGCAAGACGTTATTGATTGTTGTCACTGTAGCCACAGTTTTGTTTCATTATATATATTTTTTTTACTTTATATAACATTCATGTATGAGTACTGAAGGTAAAGGTTCATTTTTATTTTATTATTTTGTAAATAAATGTAATGGAGTCACTGCTTTACTTTGGAGATTTTAATATTAATAACTGGTGAGTTTACGATATAAGTATAAAATAAAGGATTTGAACAAAGTATCTGTCTTTGTAAAGAAGGAAAGCTCATGGTTTAGCTCCTCATACCAAATTTTACAAAATACTAACATCTGTCACCATCTACAGTTTATAATATCATTAAATAATTGAATAATTTAAAAGCCCTGGTGTCTAAAGGTCAAGAGAGGAAACCACTTACAAGAGCTCAGAGTCCTCTGTGTCTTTTAATATTTTAATATTTACTGTCAACCTGAATCTGTATTATTTAGAACATTCATTCATTCATTATCGTCATTAAATGGAAAGTCCCTAAATGTTTGAAACTTTAAATAATTTTAAATCCTGCATGTAAACAGTGGAGTTACAAACAGAGCTCAACCAATTATACGGCTTTATGACTTTCATCTATTATTATTGTTGTTCAGTGTGACGTCAGTTCCTCTTATAAACTTGAAAAAACAATAATGTCTTCACTTACCTTATAAAACATTACAAATTTACATTTAGTCATTTATAATCAGAACAATAATTTATTAATAACAATAAACACACCGTGTGTGTGTGTGTGTGTGTGTGTGTGTGTGTGTGTGTGTGTGTGTGAGAGAGAGAGAGAGTGTGTATACTCCAGGTTTGTGTTGACATCTTTTCCACTTATGTTCTGTGCAAATTATTTAGACGCTTTTCTCAGAGCTTTAAAATAAACTGTTAAAATTCGCAGTATTGGCGCCAGCCGTTTAAATAGCATACAAATAACGCGTATTGGTGTTTGTTTATGTTTATTGTGCTTTTGTAAAGTTTCAACATGATGGGAAAGATGGCAACAACATTTGACCACTAGATGGCAATATAGATTAATAATGTGAGCGGATTATTCTTCAAACGTCAATCTGTCAATAAACGCAACATATTCAAATGCATTTATCTTACACTGTTATAATAACATAACAATATAATTACAAATACACATAAATACAATGGAACACATACACACTCATACATATACAAGTATGTAAAACATGTTTGCGTGCTGTCACAATGTTCCACAGCGCACTGACTGACTGAAGCTTGACGTTTTCAGTTTAATGAATTTGTTGAACGAGGTTCAGAACCGTGTGGGGTGAGCAGATGTCTCGCTTTGTGCGGGACAGTCCCGCAATTTGCGTCCCGGAATTTGAGACGCTGTCCCGCGTTGTTATCGAAAGTCAGACTGCAGCTTTTAAATACGTGTTTTATAATCTGCCATTGGACAGCTGTGTTGTCTGTTATCGGGGGAGAGGCGGGCTGTTTGAATATCAACCAATTGGGAACGCGGACGCATGTTAAGGTCCCGCCCACCAACACATAGAATGCAATTCAGGTCAGAACAGCAGCGGCATTCAGGACGAGAGAGAGGTCAACACGACCCAACAGCTAAAAAAACAAAATACAGCCAAAAACAAAGACTGAGAAACTATCCACACCTGAGTGAAACCAGAGCAAGAGTCTGAGAAAGCTTTGTGTTGATCAAAAGGAGGTTTCCCAGTCTTCAAACTTAAACAAGCTTCAAACCCAGATAAAGTAACAGCAGCTGAACTAACCAGCGTTTACCACACTGTGAAACACTCCCCATCATACAGGTTTAAAGCACATTAAAGAATTGTCTGTTCTGTTTAATTGTGAAAAACACACAGACGTTTTTATTTGCAGTGCATTTGGTGTCCCACATTGTCCCACACAAACATAGTCTTTGTCCCACATCTAGTGAATTGGAATCTGGTCACCCTAGAACCGTGAGGGCCATATTTGAAATTGTTTTGTTTTTACTAAACTTAAATGTTTGCATCACTTTCCTTGATGTATACTTTATATCCCATTCATCCATTTTCTTCTGCTTAATCCTCTATTGGGGTACCCGGGGTGGGTGGGGGGGGATGCTTTGCAACCGGGCTGTATGGTTTATATATTTATTCCAAAACTCTTTCTTTTTTTAGTTTCCTTTCTCAATTAATGACACACTTATAGGAAATGAGAAATTATTGTAATGACTTTATAAGTGAAAGTAAAAATGACAACAGTCTGAAATACAATCGGCTGAGAGAAGAGTTTGTGTTCAGTGCTGCTGTAAGAACAGAGTTATCACCTTTGGAGTTGACTTTTGGAGTTGGATTAAAGATCTATAAATACTTTATTGATCTCAAAGCAGGTGAGTGTTTGAAATGTAGTGTTTTTGTAATTTGAACATCATTTTAAAGTTATAAAGTTAGTTTCATCTGTGAAAGTGATTATATCATTTTACATATAACTTGTATGCTCGTTTACATGTTTCTTTTTTAACTTTGTAACAATTAGTCTAGAATATACATCATTGTTTTATTATAAAATGTTTAAAAATACCTATTTAACGTGACAAAATGCATTTAAATTGAAATAAGCACTGAAATTAGCCTTGTATTGTTAAAAATGTCAACGCTGTAGGCTTTGACATTTTTAAAAATCAATTTATAAATCCAATATTTATGACATGTTTATTCTGACTATTTGCTTTTTTCTTTTTGGATTAAAGGTTGTAATGTCTAAATTATTTTCACTCAAATCAAAAGAAGACAGACGAAGAAACACTGAACTGCAACTAAGTGTAAGTTAAGATGTACATTAACCATATACCTTGAAATTGAAATTAAATTAAAGTTAATAAAACGTGACTGCAGTATGGGATTAGACAAATAAAGCCCTGAAAGTAAATATTATAATGTTTTAGGAGAAATACAATGTTTAGATCAAAAAGCTATTGAGTTATAATTAAAATATGATCCCTGAAACAATTTACAAAACTGAAGTTATTTTCAAAGTTGATCTGCTAATCTGAGCTGTAAAAAAGGGATAAAAACACACCTTTAAATAGTTTTACAATCAGTTGTGCAGTAAGTTAATTATATAATTTGTACCTTTTTTTTTTTTTTTTTTGCTAATAAACAGTTGCAGGTGACACCAACGTCGTCCTTCCCAAAGATCCGTTCCTGTGTTCTATCTGTCTGGAGGTTTTCACTGATCCAGTCACCACTCCATGTGGACACAACTTCTGTAAGATCTGCCTCACACAGTTCTGGGATCAAAATAAAGAAGTATACTGTGTGTTATGTAAAGAGAAATTTACCACCAGACCTGAACTGAAGATCAATACAACACTGAGAGATGTCGCAGAACATTTTCTGCTGAAACATTCTGCTGAAGAACCCACGGTGCACTGCGATTCCTGCACCGAGAAGAAGCAGGCGGCTCTGAAATCCTGTATAGATTGTGGAGTGAGTTACTGTGAGTTTCATCTAGAGCCTCATATTAAAGTTCCAAAATTACAAAAACACATACTAATCAACCCGGCGAGGAACCTGGAGAACTACATCTGTCAGAAACACAACAGACTTCTGGAACTGTTCTGCACAGATGATCTTCAGCGCATTTGTCAGTTCTGCACTGAAACGGAACACAAGAACCACAGTTGTATTTCTATGAAGGAGGTGATTGGACAGAAAAAGGTAAGAAATGTCATCTCGTTTAAAAAAAAAACAAAACAAAACAAACAAAAAAAGATTTTTGCATTTGTAAGGATAAGAACACATAACAAAATATTGCACTTTTTTAATTATAATGTAACGTCATAATACAGAGGCATTCATATGTTTTTTTTTTCAGCCTGCTTATTATTTATTGATTGTTTTAAACTCGGACCCTGTGTGAACATACACCATTTACATAAACCAGTCTGTATTTAAAAATAAATGATGACTTTCTGTCTGCAGACCGCTCTGAAACAAACACAGACGGAAGTGCGACAGCTGACTCTGGATCTAGTGAAGAAAATTCAAGAGGTTGAAAACTCAATAAAGCAGAAGAAAGTGAGTGGAACCTGTTACAGGGGGGGGGGGGGGTGGAGGAGACAAAATATAGAAGTGTGTGTGTGTGTATGATTAACAAATGTATTATTATATTATATTATAATATAATAATTATATATATTTTATGTATTAACATCCGACTTAGTAGCCAGGGTCAACATTTAATCTGTCTAAGGATTATGTTGATTAAGGATTTGCTAATTAATAAGTGATTAACATAACAGCTCCATCTTTCAGATAAACACGGGGAAAAAAATAGCAGAGAGTGTTGATCTCTTCAGCGTTCTGATTCGCTCCATTGAAAAGAGTCAGGCTGAGCTGATAGAGATGATGGAGGAGAAGCAGAAAGCAGCTGAGAACCAGGTTGAAGGATTCATTAAAGATCTGCGGCAAGAAATCTCTGAGCTAAAGAAGAGAGACACTGAGCTGGAGAAGCTTTTACACACTGAGGAACATCTCAACCTCCTACAGGTCAGTGCTCCTCTTTCTGCTCAATGACCATGGAGAACATCCCAGAGGATCCAGTACAGAACATCACTCTCCATGCTGAGGGATTTCTCCTCTCTCCTGCTCTACTGTAGGATTATTCATCTGTCAACACAACACACGCAAAGAAGTTGTGTGAAGTAAAGCTTTACTCTGATCTGAACGTGGAGAATGTGAGGAGAACCCTGTCGGATCTTCAGACGACTCTTAGTGAAACGATGAAGAACAATTCAAGCGAAACAGGTTAGAGATTTTAAAATCTGCTAAAGCCTTTACTTAGAGTCGAAGCAAGAAAGATTGATAGGTCAATAATATTTTATTGATGAAGAATATAAATAAGAATAAGAATGAATGAAATGATAGCTTCACTTTTTAATGAATGTTGTATCTGTCGGTGTTAACAGATTGTGAGGACATGAAGAGGATTCAGCAGTATGTAGGTACAGTGCAGTTCCTCCAGTTTCTCTTAAACTAAAATGAACATTAAACTTATCCTGTACGTTATGGGATTGGACATTTTCTTCTCCTGTAAGGTAACAGCATCAATGACCAATGCATGACACAAATTTTTTCTAATGCACAAACCAGTAATTGTGTAGTCACGCAGTAGGTGTAAAGACAGATATATAATGTCATCGATATGTCCGATAATCATATAAATATTATGGTTTTGTACGTCGCTTTGGATTAAAGCGTCTGCTGAATAAGTAAATGTAAATGTTTCTTCTTTTTCAGTGAATGTGACTCTGAATTCCGATTTTGCCGACACCGGACTCATCCTGACTGCAGATGGAAAACAAGTGAAACAGGTAAAAGCAAGACAACTGATGCGAGGAGGGGTTGTACGCTCCAGCATGATGCTCGGGAAGCAGGGTTTCACCTCAGGCAGATTTTACTTCGAGGTGCAGGTCGGGAAGAAGATAAGTTGGGATTTAGGAGTGTGCAAATATCTGACCAAAATAAGCTCTGAACCTACACTCACACCTGAGAATGGATTCTGGACTGTGATTTTGAGAAACGAGGACAATTATGGAGCCTGTAATCGATTTTATGTTTCCCTTGAGCTGAGAGAGAAACCTCAGAAAGTGGGGGTGTTTGTGGATTATGAGGAGGGACTGGTGTCCTTTTACGATGCAGAGAACAAATATCATATCTACTCTTTTACTGGTCAGTCTTTCCCTAAAAAACTCTATCCATACATCAACCCTAGACCTGACCACAAAGAAAAAAACTCAACTCTTCTGGTCATCTCTTCTGTAAATGCAGCTATCACAGAATAAAGGCATCTGTTACATCTGTAAATTCCAGAATAAAGGTGAATCAGTAGAGTGACAAAAGACAACACCATACAGCTGTTATTATGAAAAATATGTACACACACACACACACACACACACACACACTCTCAATTAAATTGTTATATGTACATAAACTGGTCACTTAATTAGGTACACCTATTTGTTGCTACACATATCACACTTTGACATTCATGGCAGTGTGACGTTCATGGCTTTTCTTTCAGTCTAAAAACATTCATCTGTTCATCTAAAATGATGTATAGTAATGTAATCTACATTATTTTTGTTTTTCTTATTTTTTCTGTTTCTCCTCTTTTGGCCATCACAGCAAACCTGTCACCGCAGTGGTGGTTGAAATATTATTAATATCATATATACATTTTAAAGTTTTGGTAATGTATTTCAGCTCTAAAGAAGCTTTTAAGTCATTTGA